>JAPYZD010000699.1:1952-31310 GCA_030522725.1 Ichneumoninae sp. B BG-2022a
TTGAAAGTAGAATTGAAACAGATAGAATTGAAAGTAGAATTGAAACAGATAGAATTGAAAGTAGAATTGAAACAGATAGAATTGAAAGTAGAATTGAAATGATTTTTTCTTCGGCAGCCTGCAAGCGTATTTTTTTTCAGTGCAATTAACATGAGAATAATGGTGGACGTTTCTGGACAAGAAACGAGAGGGTAAACTTGGAGACATCGTCACAAAATGGCCCGGAAATCGAAGTCGGCCCTTGCAATAATTTGACGCTATCCGCGCCAAAGGGCTGAAGGACGGACAGACAGGACAGAAATGAGTAAATGATTTTTCTGAATTATGGAACATGCAAAACATTTTTTAATACCTCAATTGGACAGTCGTTTCTATATATATATTTTCTTTTCTTCATGATACTTTCTCTCTTTGCATACCTCGTATGCGATGAGAAGGCAAAAATAATTACGGTGGCGAGGCAGAGGAGAGAAATCGTCGTGATTGTATAGATGAGGTTTCGTTTTAACACGCTCAGCACTCATCGGACTCAGCCTGGCCTTGCGCTGGGAGAGGGTAAACTTGATGTGCGGCTAGCAAACAAGCAGGCAGTGGGATTCAACGTCCAGGGGTGTTGAATCCCACAAAGCGTTGCATGTCTCACACCATTAGTCCCAACCGAACACGAAAGATTCTCGTTACGAGATCGCACGCGGCCGACTAGATCCGGCTGAATCGCGACGACCTAATCTCTCCCTCGCGTCCGTTTCATCGAGCGAGAGACAGAGAAAACGAGAAACGCCAAAAAAAAAAGAATACGAAAATCGGAGGTGAATCCCGCTTTCCATGTCCTGTCCAAAGAAGAAGAAGAAAAAAACGGAATGAATGGGAAAAAAATTTCGATCACAGACTTGCTGATGGACGATTGTAACGAACGGGTTGAGACACCTTTCAGGTAATAAAAAGAAAGTCTGCGTTGGTAATTGTTTCGAAAGGTAATTTTTCATGTTTCGGACTGCCCAAGACTGATCGATGGGACAACAATTCATCCAACGAAATATCCGACGAACTTTACCGCGTGACACAGCGTAATTGTTAGCCTGCACTATAAAACAATGTTGTATTAAATTTAATGTATCGAAATGGAAGTTTTTGTGGAAAAACTGGTTCATTAAATTTAACGTACAGTTGTGATGAAAAATTAATATAGGATAGAGCGGGGCAAAATGGGGCAACGGGGTAAAACGGGGTTTTGGGCAAAACGTAATTTTCCAATAATTTTTGGATGCCCGAATTCGCCCTATCGGATACATCAGGCTTTTCTGCCCACTTTGCTACCTTGGCCGATCCAAAAATGATTGAAAAATTTAGTTTTGCCCAAAAACCCCGTTTTGCCCCGTTGCCCCATTTTGCCTCGCTCTCCCCCACTTTTAAAACGTATATTCATTTTTCGTTACAATTAAAATGAAATTAAAGTAAATTATAAAAATTGAAGTACTTTTATGGTAAAAATGAAGTAAACTATTGAAAGTACAGTATTTCCAATGTTTTTAATACACTGAACATTCATTTTTCATCACAATTGCGCTGTGTCACGCGGTAGAGTTGCTTGGATAGTACGGAAAGATCGCGTCGGTCTTCACCAACGATTATTCGGAGCTATTCTGAAACCACGAGATTGAAGAAAAACATCGAAACTGGTAACGACGTACGAGCGGATGTCCGTCCCTTCTCAGATTCAAGCTATCCACGAAGGAGCCCGAGAAAGTGGCCGAATAGACCGGCGCCGACGGAATCTTGAAAGGTTCGAGCTAACAATTACCCGACGAGAATATTGTGCCGTGCCCAACTAATGAGTCAGGCAATTTCTGAAAGGTTATTTTCGTGTTTCGGATCATGAACTGCCGGATACTGATCGATGGGACAAGAATTGCGGTATGTCACGCGGGAGAGATCCTTGGATGGTTCGAAACTATTGTGTCGAACTTCATCAACGAACTTCGGAGCGATGCGGAACACTTTAAAAATAAATTATTAAAAAATTAATGAATGGTATTGGAAGCTTTTTTACGTGAACTATTTTTACAGTAAAATTTTAATTTTTATTGCAAATTTTTGTAAATCTCCAGGCAAAAGATTTATGATTTTAATATGTGGAATTTTAATTTTACAAATAAAATGTACATTAATGTTCAATCAGTGTAAGTAATGCAAGCAAATTTCAAGTTCCAGTACATAAAAATTCCAATTTATTTGTACAGCGAAACCACGAGAGTGAAGAAAAACATCGAAACTGCGAACGGCGTACGAACGGATGTCTGTCCTCGAAGATTCACGTGATTCAAGAAGGAGTCTGAGAAAGTGACCGAATTCGACCGTGCGCAGACGGAATGTCGAAAGGTTCGGGCCAACAATTACCGACCCAGAATATTGTGCCGTGCCCAACTAATGAGCTGGAGTCCGACCGCGAAACCACTCGTGACTCAGCACTTTCTCGCCACCGAGGGAGGATTGTGGGGTGTTTGGAGCTGGTGCTGTTCTGGCACGAGTCGGTAATGTCCCTGACTAGGCAGTGCACGATAATTCTCCCCGGTGAGCAATTGTGTCCTCCCAGTCCGATGTACGAGCCTTGTTGATCAACCAGCACCGCAAAATTCGATACTTTTAATACCCAATCGTTTGTATCGCCTCCCAATTTCACCGATGATTTTTCAACTCCGAAATTGACCCGAAAAAAATTATTTTCATTGGCCCATTCTCACCGCCGATGCTCACTTCCGCATCAACGGTAATGCTTTTATTGACCTGAAACGCTTGTTTTTCTTTTTAAACGAATAAATACATTTATCAAGTGTATCGCTGTCGATCGCCGTGTGTAATTAGTGCCGTTTTGAGTAATCGGTTTGTCATTTTTATTTGCAAGATTTGTAATTTTAATATCTGGTATTTTAATATTACCGAAAACGTAGATTAATGTTCGATCCGTATAAGTAATGTAAACACATTTAAATTTAATGTACAATCCCGATGAAAAATCATTAAACTTTCTTATTGAAATTAAAGTAAATTATTTAAAAATGGTACGAATTTTTTTACAGTGATACAGTGAGGAGAGTGAAGAACAAAATCGAATCGGCCAACGATGCACGAACGGATGTTCGTCCCCTCGAAGATCGACGCTCTTCTATCGCCTCGCAATTTCACCGATGATTTTCCCACCCCGAAATCGACGCGAAAACAATTATTTCCATCGGCCCATTCTCGCCGCCGATGTTCACTTTCGCTTCGGCGGTAATGCGTTTATTGGCCCGAAACGCTTGTTTCTCTTTTTAAGCGAACAAATAAAATTATCGCGAGTAACGCTGTCGATCGTCGCGTGTAATTAGTGCCGCTTTGAGTAATCAGTTAACCGATAATTACTGGTAGCTTCTGCTCAGAGCCAAGAGCACGTTTATCCCAGCCTGTGTGTCTGCGAAACGCCGTGGGAATTGCATTAAGATCGTCGATGTTTCGGTGAATGCGGCACGAGCAAAGAGGGACGAGCGTGTAAAAGCGGATGCCTGAGAGCGAGAATGAAAGACGTGGAAATGTGGCGAACGGAGCGGAGAGAGGATTGAGTGGAGAACGCGGAAGGGGCGAGGTAAGAAAGGGTGAAAACGAAGGGACCGTTTCGACGGGGCTTCCGCACCCTACGAGGGATGAGGAGAAGGAGCCGGTGAACTTTGCCTAAACGTCGGACTACTTTAGCGGAGAGAAATTGCAGGAGCACAGTCGACGACGAGTACGATGAGGATTATCGGGAATGAGGTAGAGGAGGGACGCTTTCTAGGCCGCAGCAATTTCGTCGATTCGAGCCCCGGGAAGAGAGAGCGTGCGCCCGTGGAACAAGAACTGTCACGAGCAAACGTTTGGTCAATTATAAGTTGCTTCGAGACGTGTTCTGCGTACCGCAGTGTGGGTGCTCGCCGGCGAGGCCTTTCAGCCGCGCCGACTACGGCGCGACGTACCGGCAACCGTACCCGTGACTCTGGACGGAACTCGGTGGTACGCTCGGCTGGAAATTTGTTATTCGCCGAGCCTTGCTTGATTTGTGTTAACGAATGCAAAGAAAGAAAAATCGAAAATTTACGACACACTTTTTTCAAGACGAAGGATCGAATCGATCGAAGTTCCCGAATCAAGAGTTTGTTTAACGATTAATCGTGAGTTCATCGTTTTCGTACCAGAAACTTGCCAAAAGGCAAACGCTTGGCTGGACATTTTTTATTCGCCGATCCATCCTTGATTTATCTTGACGGAAAAAAATCGGAATTGGAGTTCCCGAATCAAGCGTTTATTGAACGATTACCAATGGGTTAATCGTCTTTGCACCGAAAACTTGACCAATTGCAAACGCTCGGCAGAAATTCTTTTATTAGTGGAGACTTGCGTGATTTTATTTTGATGAATGAAAAAAAAATCGAAATGTAACTACTGCCTTCAAGACGATGAATCACAGTTCCCGATTCAGGCGTTTGTTTAGCGATTAACCGTGAGTTAATAGTCTTCGTACCGGAAACTTGGCAAAACGCGAAATCGATGCAATCGACCCGCGCTCACCCCATCTCATTGCAGATACGTGTGCGCTACGCAGACCCAGTGACGCGCCAGATACCGAGCAGATACACTCGCGCGCCACACCGACTCGCAGATACGTGAATTACAACCAGCCGTGCACGCGCAAAAGTAAATAACTCGGCGCATAAAATCGAATGACCGACGAGTGGCTCGGGCTCGACTCTTATGATAGTACATCTCGGTACATCTTCCGCGTGGAAACTCTTATTTCCGGGTTGCTGCCCTTCCACTGCAGGGGTGGTTAAAGCTTCGGGACGGTGGTTGGCTTAAGTACGATTTTATCTCCGCTCGGGCCAATTCCTTCTCGCCGTCCTCGCCACCCTCGCCCACCCCTTTGACGACAACAATGGATACAGTAAGTACACACAGCGAACAAGAGCCAGGTTTATCCTCGCGTTTCGCTGAGGAATACGTCGCGGAAACGTCTTCTGGCTGATAGGGTAGAGCGGAGCAAAATGGGACAGTGAGGGCAAAACTCAATGTTCCAATAATTTTTGGATGCCCCATTTTGCCCCAACGATACCTCTGGATTTCCAACCCCGTTTTGCCTCACGGATCACCATCGATATCATCCAAAAGTTGTTGGAAAATTGCGTTTTGTCTCATTATCCCGTTTTGCCCCGCTGTGTCATTTTTCCCCGCTCTCCCCTACCCGAGACCGCTGAGTATTTCCACAAGTCCTTTCCCCTCTTCCCTCTTTCCGCCACCTTCAACAATTCCCGCCCATCTCTGCTACGTCTTCGTCTTACCCGATCCATTCCCGCACCGGTGAATCCATGAGCTCCTTTTGTCTCGTCGCCTTTACGCCGTCGCCTTCTCCGGATTTCTCGAGAAATCTGCGGGGCGGAAGACAACGGGGCAGCCGCCTTCCTTGGACACGACTTCACAGCTGTACGCGATATCTCTTGTCATTCGCTCGCTCATCGCTGCGCGCCAGATTGATAGTTAGATGGGCAGGCGTGAGTCGTGCTTGATTGTGTCGTCGATGGCCCTTTCCGCAGAAACATCGGCGATATCGAGATCAAAAGGGTTGCCCGGACGGAATCTAAGGGAGGATACGGGACGATCCAATAAGCCGTATTGTCGGACGTTACCAGGATATTATTGAAGTTGGCACGATCACAGAGGTTAGGAAACGGCCCAAAGTCTCGCAAAGTGTTTCTCTTCAAAATTTTACATAGACCAATTAGAGAACTTGATAGATGACTTCACATCTGAACGCGATGTCGTTTGCCATTCGCTTGCTCATAGCTGCGCGCCAGATGGATCGGCAGATAAGCAGGCGTTCTGCTCCTGTTTAATTATTCTGCTCCTGTTTGATTGTAAACATCGATGACATCGTGCCCATTGCCCGGACGGAAATTAAGGGAGGATACGGAACAATCCAACGAGTAATATGAACGGACTTTCCTGAGAAGGGTCTCGAGGTTACCAGGACGTTACCAGGATTTTATTGAAGTTGGCACGGCCACAGACCTTGGGACGCAGGCCAAAGTCCCGCAGTGAGTTTCTCTTGATAGTTTTACATAGACCAGTCAGAGAACCTGGTAGACGACTTCACAGCTGTACTCGATGTCTCTTGTCATTCGCTCGCTCATAGATGCGCGCCCAATTGATAAGTAGATAAGCATGCGTTCTGCTCCTGCTTAATTGTATCGTCAATGGCCCTTCCCGCTCAAACATCGGCGACATCATGACCTAAAGGGTTGCTCGGGCGGATTCTGAGGGAGGATGAGGAAGGACGTATCAACGGACGTTCCTGAGAAAGGTTCTCGAGATTACCGGGACTTTACCAGGAATCCAGTGAAGTTGGCACGGCCGCAGGCGTCGGGTAACGGGCCAAGGTCTCGCAGTGAGTTCTTTGTAAATAGTTCAACATAGACCAGCGAGGAAAACTATGAAACTGGAGTGCACGCTGGATTTCGTTGAATACCGCAATTTTCGTGAAAATATAGTAAGATTACATTGTGGTTTCATGAAGGTAAATCCCGCGATAGTCGTTCCGCAAGTTTTAACAATCGTGATCACAGTAATGACTGCTATTATCGCTCACAGAGACGGCCAGTGAATGCATTCACTTGATCGGAACGGCAGGGGCGCGGGGGCGAGGGAACAGGGAGAAAAGCAGGCTCCTCCTTAAATAGAGGTAATTCTCGTTGACGATGGGGATGCTACCCGCTGCCCGTCGTCCAATATAAATTCTGACAAAAGATCCATTCACGTGTAATATCATGATGAGGGACACCTCTTCATTTTTTTTTACCCCTCCCACCGGTCCCTCGTTTTTCATCGCTTATAAACGAAAGTGGAGAGAGAGAACCTATGCGAGTATGAAGAATAAGAGGGAAAAGTAGCCGTGAGCAAAAATCGGCACAAGCCCGCCACCGGCGGGAAGGAAGCTGGTTTATTCTGCTCTGGGTTACAAGAGGATGGTTGCGAGAGGTTTGTGGTAGCTTTATTCTCGCGTTATTTACAATGCACCGAAGGGAACGTTCATTACGACGGCCCCGTGCATCTCGGAAAATCGAGAATCCCTCGCAGGTTCAAAGGCAATCGTTTCATCCATCCCGGGGCATTCAGAAACCCTCAAGGTCTCCCGTTTCATCCAGGTTACGCGACTACACCTTTAGTCGACGAGGCATTCAATAACATGAATAGTGGTTCGCGTTGCCGTGCACGAAGAGAGAAAGCGCCGTGGTAAAAGTACTCGCGTACATGACGGGGCCGTCGCGGTGTAAGTATAAACCTACCCTGGTGGGAATGACATGGCACCGGCCAATGTTCGCCGTGCCAATGCCGGCCCTGTGTGTCCCACTAGGATACGCTCACGGAGAACTTTTCGAGATTCTGCGTCACGGGATGCCCTCCGATGGCTTCAAACTCGATGAGCCCAGCCTGCACCTGAGCTCCGCAACCACGGGATACGGAATAAAAGCTCCCAAGCTCATCCTATTCTATAACCACGCTGGCAAGTGGGACATGGGACGAACCACACCAACTCCACGTATACGCGCCACCCAACTTTCACCCTTCAAGGTAAAGTACCGAGAGCCAGGTATATCTGTAGCGAGTGGTGAGACGAGTAGTCGCATAACCGTCAAACCGGGAACAAATGAGAGACTGCCAATCGTCATGCGAGATTCGCACTTGGCCTCATCCGCTATCTCTCGGAAACTACGCACGCGAAAAATTACGAGAAACGCTGCACCGGAGCTTTTTCCTGGCGCGGGTCTGCTCGGGTACTTTCTCATTGGTTCCTGAGATAAATTTCACTTATCTCGCGTGACGAAAATCAGAGGAACGTATTTTCTATGACTAAGTTTGTAAAATACATCTTTCTGGTCTGAGTCACGCGATATGTGAGTGTGGGCATGAAAAACTCCTCCGGGCATGACCTCCTTGGGTAACGCGCTGTCGGATGTGGTGACAGACCCTCCGAGGTACGACAGAATCCTTGGTATTCACCTCGGCTCTTCACTCATGGAAGACCTCGGTCCCAATGTGAATCGTGAAATGTGGAGGATTAGCGTGCTGTTGCGGCTCGTATGCCTCGTGCTCTTGCATTTATTTTTAAGATGAAGTGGACACAGATGGGAGCGCAAGTATTTTTATATGCAAACTCTTCAGGGTATGACAAACTTCCAGGGACGGCTGTTTTGATGTGAGCTACCAAAATAAATACTGCCCTCCCATAGGTCAGGACACAATCCAGTAAATCGCGAAGTCAACCTCCCAAGGATTAACCTTTCGGTTAATCCTTGGGACAACAGTTCTAATATAAGCTACCAAAATAAATCCCTGCCCTCTCATAAGTCCGCACACAGTTCAGTCAAATCCCCAATCCAGGATATGACAAACTTCCAGCGGTAGCAGTTTTTATGTGAGCTACCGAAATAAATAGTGGCCTCTCATAAGTCAGCACACAATTCGGTCAAATCCCCAAGTCTTTCCCATAGCCTTTTCGTTAATTCTCGGGGAACAGAATCATCATACCTTATGATTATTCTCTTTACGTCATGATTATCACTTGCACGAGAAAATACATAAATTTACACGAATATGTACGATATATATTCATATTATATTTCATATATTTTATATAATCGATTTACATTTTGTATAGTCTGAGAACTCCGGCAGTGGAAATATATTGACACTCTCACGTTTCCAATATATTGGAAAAGTTGCTCTTTCGGTATCGTTCCAGGCCCCCCCCCCCCTCTCTGTAGGAGTGCTCTCACTCGAGAGCAGTATAATTCTCCCTTCTATCTCGCTGAATGGTTTCATTGAATGCAAAAAAAAGTTGCGAGAGGTAATATGAAAAGATCGAGGTCCATCCAGCGAAACGATTTCGCCGATAAACTTTAAACGACGGGGAGCGATTCAGACGTCGTAAAAAAATTATGAATTATGAATTCAATTATTCAGGAATGAGGGGGTTGGAGAGTGGGAGTGCGAATCGATGATTTACACTCGGGGGCTCCGCGTAAGGAAAAAAGAAGATACCGAAATTGAAAAAAATCGACAAAAATAGGCTGCCACTGGTGCAGGTCACGGTGAGGAAAACTATTTGGTAAAGGCTCGCATTAGCTTAATTGCAGCAATGCGACGGTGGCGGGAGAGGGGGAAACGGCCTCTGGTAATAGTCGCGAAATATAGTAACTAGAGAACGGCACGGAAAAGAGGGTACCAACTATCTACGGCATCCCACCCAGTGAACAGAATTATTGGTGGTAATCTTCGACTGAACGGATGCACCATTACGACCCAATTTTTCACCGGTAGGATTTTTTTTATTTCACCTGTGACGATAAAATATTTTCGTGCCTTTCGGCAATAATAGGAGAGGAAATATAATTACATATATAGTATAGCACTAAGACAAATTTCCCACACCCACAATTAAAAAAAAAATAATCAATTACCAAAACCGAGAGTCGTTGAAAAAAACCTACAGTCATTTTTTAATCGTAATCTAAACAAGGAAAGGAAAATAAATAAGAACCTTCCTAATAAGAACAGTATGACGGGCTGAACGACTCAGGTCGATGGTTCTTTGACAGTGTATATGATTATTCTTGGGTATAAAATATAAGATATAAGATAATATTTGTAAAAAAAGGTGTAGCATTGTCAATAAATTTTCTTTTACTACTACTACTATTTAGTATAGGAAATATAGTATTTGTTACATATTTTGAAAAAATATTTCTGCATTTGTGTTTTTGCTTGTGCCAGCCAGTTGATGCTCATGTTGATGCTATCTTCAATACCTTTTACGAGTTAACGTAGGAGGAAAGAAAGAGGCTGGTAACCATTTCAACTGCAGGTTTATATTTTCTTTATATCTTCCTATTATTCCGGGCGCAGCGTTTTTCTATTTTGGAGTGTACGTAAAAGCCGTATAATACAGATCTCCCATGCCGAAGCAGATGGTTTCCTAATAGTCGTTAAGGAGCAGCGGGGGAGGGGGAGGGGAGGGGGTGAGATAGTATAGGAGGAGTTTTTTTATCGTCTGGTCACTTAAGTGAAAATCAATCTTTGTTATTTTATCAGAGCTAAAAAAAATATGTAAATTTAATGCTCCGGACTGGAAGTTTTTATGCTGAGGCTAGTTGAAATTTAATGTACAATTGTGATGAAAAGTTAATGGATTTTTACAACGAAATTAAAGTACAGTATTTCTAACGTTTTTAATATACTGTAATTAAATTTTTCATCACAATCGTACGTGAAATTTCCTACCACTTTATGCATGAAAACTTCCGTTACCAGTACATCAAATTTCATACGAATTTTTTTACAGTTCCCTTGAACCTTCTTTGGTGAGGACTAAAATGAAGAATCTCAAGAATTTCACAAGCGACCTTCGATTTTTGTGAAACATTCGCCAATTGCAGGATAATACCACTGACCCATAACGAATTACTACAACGGGACAACGCGGAATTGTGTTACCGGACATCGAACGTAAGCCCGCGTTTCGTGGATGGCTGCCAAATTCGATATTCCTTATTTTGTTCCGCATTATTCTCCCCACCGCCCTTCGCGCAGTATCGACGGGAGTTTTTCCAATCGATGCCGCTCGGTCGATCGGGCAACGAAATTTTTGGCACACACTGAACGTTAATGAGTATGCACATTAACTTGCATTTTCAATTATTGAGCCTAGTGAGGATTCTCACAGCGCACGGATTTAATTGGGACGACGTTCTATCGTGCTGAGCATGGTTTTGCAACGGCCTGCAAGAACATAAAAGGCAGCGCGTACTTTGCGTTCCATGCATACATCGAAATAGGGCTGACAGGCTTTGTTGCTTCATTAATCCGGTCCGGCAGGCAGAGCCGAACCGGGATGGGCGCCAGCATAGCATAATTGTTGAGATAAAGGTATAGGGCCTCGGTCATGGGCTAATGTTTGGCCGTTGGAAAGGGTATCCCGGTGGTCCGGTCGATCAACCAGTAGATACATCAATAGATTAAAATCTATGGACACCGATGGCCATCGGCGCTCAATTAAATTTGATTGGGAATTACCGCACTTCATACAGTATAGTGTATATTGGAATTGCTTCGCTATATAGAAGGTTGCACGAATTGCAGATAGAAATTGTCGCACATCGTGCAATGTTCTCACATACTCCAAGAGAAAGGTGTCGTCGGAAAAAAAGTGTTGAAAATTTTGGTTGGATCTTTCTCGCACTTGCAGGCTCGGTATCGTTACAGTCGTGAATGCCGTGACTTATTAAGCGTGAAGAGTGCATATATCGATAGATCAGAGTCCATGGACACTTAGGGAAGAACGGGGCAAAATGGGACACTGGGGCAAAACGGGATAATGGGACAAAAAGCAATTTTTCAATAACTTTTGGATGGTGGCGGTGATGATAATTTGGATGGTGGGGTAAAACGGTGTTGAAAATCCCGATGTATCGTTGGGATGAAATGGGGCATCCAAAAATTATTGGAAAACTGAGTTTTGCCCCCGCTGTCCCGTTTTGCCCCACTGTGTCATTTTGCCCCGTTCTCCCCTATAGTCATCGGTCATCAATTAAATTTGATTGGGTATTACGGGACTTCATACACGGTAAAAATATGTAACAACGTTTCCTATCGACGAACATCCACGACCCTTTTATGTTAATTGTACCAATCTTTTTTTGTAAAATTAACAACGACATAATCCTGGACGTTCGTGGACAAAAAAGTTTTTTAAATCTACGAAGCTTTTTTACTATCTAGTGTATATAGGAATTGGTTCACCGAATGGAAGATTGTACCAATTGCAGATGGAATTTGTCGCAAATCCTTCTGCAACGTTCTCACATAGGGGGCAGGTTTTGCCAAACGTTAGTCATTTCCCTTGTGTAATTGATATACAGGAGCTCTCTCAATGACATCGTAATTTCAACAAAGCGTTTTTGGGAAGGAATGTGTCGAAAATGTCAGTTGGATTTTTCTCGCACTTGCAGGCTCGCAGGTACTCGCAGGGTAAACAGTTCTGTTTGTCTTTGTAGGGCTCGGTTCAGCATCGCTGCAGTCTTGAACGTCGTGACTTATAAGGCGTAAACAACGAACGCGGCACGGAAGAAATGGTTTTTCGTTGCCAGTCGATAAAGGAGCTCCTACAGGTCGGACGCAGAGCTTGTTGCACCGACGAAGAGGAAACAGTAGACGACAATTAAGCTGTCAAGTACACACCCCTTCAGAACACTCTATGTCCCATGGTACCATAATACAGTGTACTATAGTGAGAATCCAGTCTCTTGTTGCATTAGCAGAATTGGAGGAGGCGAAGAAAGAGAAACCTTTATGGGACGAAGTGTTTTTCACGCTATTTCATTTTGCTTCAATGCCGACAAGCGAGCACCAGGCGGGCTAAAATATATAGTGCGCAGTTGGCGGATCGCCAGCGGATCTCTTCGCATCGACGCCAGCGAAACTTAACGACGGTGTTACGAAAATAAGATTATTCGGCTATTCTGAGAATTCCGAGATACGCTTCTCAGAACTTTTTTGTATTCTCGTATTCGACAATCGGCACACCTTTTTTGTCGCGAAAGTATAAAGTTTTGATAGGATTTCTCTTGTCGCTCTTTCATTTCGAGCGACGACCTGTTACGGTGAGACTCCAACTTTTCTCACGAAAATCAGCGAACCGTTAGAAAATATTAACCGGTATAAAATAGACGGTGTAAGAATAAAATTCCTCGAGTTATATGTAATAAATGTTCACGACATACTTTCAAAATTCAGCTCAAATAAGGATGATCCATTGAACGGCCTTTAAATATAAAATATAAAATTTCCTTTAAATATAAAGTTTCTTAATATAAATATAAAATGTAAAATTTCCTTTAAATATAAAGTTTCTTAATATAAATATAAAATATAAAATTTCGTTTAAATATAAAATTTCTTAATTTCTCCAGATTCAGTAAACATTTTTAAACGGCCACAACTATTTTTAAAAAATCTACTAAAAACATCGTTATCAACAGTTTCCTCGATCGAGGACCCTCGCAGTAATACAAATCGACTTCCGTTACCGTTGATAAACACACAACATTTTGGATGACGAATAATGAAAATTTAGCACGCGTTTGTCTACTATTTCGCGCAGAACCTACCTTAATCTACGAAAAACTCACTGATAACTCTGCGAGTCGCACTCGCGATATTTCACAAGCTCGATAGCTACTTTTGTAAAACGATTATCGCGTAAAATCCATTGCGAAAATATATACGAAGCAGAAACGTCCAAATAAACGACGCTCTGACTTTATCCATTTGGCTCGTCGTATATTACCCTCCTTCCCATCCATTATTGCAGATTGCTGTTTCATCGGTTCGTAACAGCTACAATCACGATTCACCTTCCACGGCATCGGAGGATATAACTGCGGCTCTGGGTCGAAGGTGTTGAGTCACCGCAGTACTGGCTTGTACTACGGACCCGCGATTCCAGTCGAAATGGTACCGAATTAAATCAACGGTTTATCTCCGTTGAGCTCGCGGGGCGAAACGCGATAAATCGCACAATTAATTAGTTCAGTAATTAACTGCAATCAGATGGTGTATAAATTTAGGTGGTTGTAATTCTTGGGCGAAAGGGCGAGAAGAGGAGTGAGGAGGGACGAGGTGAAGCACGCTGAGAACCAGAAGAGGCGCAGCAGAGCCCAGAAGGTCTCATGTGTGGACACGTCGAGTCGAAAGGGGGGGAGCGTGCATGCGTGAGTCGGGAACATAAGTCGGTCCCTTCGCACTGCGCTCCTAACGCCGTTGCCGCTGGAAGCGAGAAAAAAAAATGCAATTAGGCTTTCAGTGGCGATGAGAAAGGAGCGGACCGCAATCACGGCAAGCTCGCGGGCGCCTTTGGGCGCGTGCATGTCCGAAGCCCCTTTTCAAGCCCAACACCGGAATCCGGATTCATATGTGCTCCTTCTGATCTGCTCCAGTGAACAATACGGATGATTACTCGATTGCCTACCAACGCAATCGCGGGCCCTTGGCGGAACGGAACAACGCACAGTTAGCAGTAGCAAAACGGCCCGAATCACGAAGCTCGCAATCGAAAGTTACAAATGACATCGGGGAATCCTATGAGCTACCAACCGATGGTGGTTCCTAAAAACTTTCCATCACTGGGCCATAACTCCGGACGAGCAAGAGCGTCTCAATTGGATTTGCCAACGTCACCGCCACTTCGATTCCTCCGATTCGTCTACCTCCTCTTTCGGCGAAGCTACTCGTGCCCACAGTTATCGGCCCGGAGTTTGTTGGGGTTCGCAGCCATTTGTTGACGCACTTGGCGGACCCGTTAATTGGATCACCGACAGGAACTGGAATCACACCCCGGATCAGCGTACTTTCCCAAGAGGTTCGTATCAATCTTCCCCATGCAAAGTAAAACGAATAGACACGCTAGTCAGCTCAGTCGAAGGAACCGTCCGTCGTTAACAGTATCGCCGTTGTGCAAGCTTCGAGGTATTACCATAGTCGGATCCACCGACGAGCTTCGAGCATTAAATTTCCACCTCACGAGCGCCCTGCTATTGGCTTTCGATCTGTCGACTTCCAGCTGCTGCTCCCGATCGATCCGGCGATTTCACGGCAGCAGCGAGTACCGTGGCGAACGAATCGGAAGGAGTGGCACAGTCAACATAGACAGAGAACTTCATCAAGTTTCCCTGTGTTTTGTCAGACAGCGGCGGCCGCTAAACCGTTGGTCTACAGTCTCGAAACCTTGCGCTGCGCCTGGACGCAGCCATACATTCATTAGCTGTAAGCCAAGGTCCTCGAGTTTCGGTTCTTCTCCCCGATGAAACCCGAAACCCGCCTCATCCTGGCTTAAACGATATACCTTCCTGATGCGTGCCTCAACCCCGGATCCTGTGGACCGCACGATTTCTTAACCTGGCACAGGAATCTCGCGCATGGAGAGAAGCACCCTCGACCCGAGAGTGCAAAATATCATTCGGGCACCGGGACGTGTTCGGGACATTCAATTTGCAGTAAAACCTCACAGCCGTGTAGAACCGACTTTTGCCTACGAACAATCCACACAAGCAAGCGGATCGGACGTTTCCATGTCGCACGGGAGAACAGTCCGAAGTTATGGGCAGTCTCAGAAAGTTTGGTTTAGCGCGAGCATGGAAACGCAGAGCCGAACAATGCGTCACTCTGGACGAAGGGATAAAAAGGAAAGGTACTTGCCAACTCGTTTTGGCTAAGATTGTATCCGCAGCAGCTTTTGGCACTTCAGTGGAACTGCACCGTGTACTTCGGAACTTTGAACGAGATCATTTCGATGGTTATTATGTTCTCCGCTGAGAAAGGGAAGAGCGTATCGGACACCGTATTACATGGTAAGTAACCTGGCACACGCCCTTCTGTTCCTCAGCATTCGATACCTTGCCGTTTCGTGATCTGGATCAATCTCGTAGGAACGTCGTTGTTATTCATGAAGATGACGCAAGATATAACATTTCACGTGAGCGGACATGGCTGTGTGAGGTAAAGAAATACCAGCTGCCCAACGTAAAACGACATCGAAGGAGAACAATGCGTCCCGCTGTGGACGAGGGGATGAAAAGGACAGTGACCTGCCAACTCGTTTTGGCTAAGATCGCATCCGCAGCAGCTTGGTATTTCGGTGAAGCTGGATCATGCACTGGAAATTTTCAACGAAGTAATTTCGATGGTGACCGTATCGTCTGCTAAGAAACAGAAGGGCGTATTCCACGCTGTTTCACATGTTGAGCAATGTGGCAAACGCCCTTCTGTTCTCCAGCACTCGATATCTAGCCGTTTCGTCACCTAGATCAATCGCGCAGTAACGTCTTGCTGTTCTTCGATGTCGCGGCGCATTCGGCATCTGTTTGCACGAAGATCACAGAAGATATAAACTTTCGCCTGACCGGAGGTGAATGCATGAGGTAAAAAAAGACCAGATGTCCAATGCGTCCCGCTGGTCGAAGGCATAAAAAGGGAAGTGACCTGCCAACTCGTTTTGGCTAAGATTGCATCCGCAGCAGCTTGGCATTTCAGTGAAGCTGCATCATGCACTGCGAACTTTCAACGAAGTAGTTTTGATCGTGACTGTATCGTCCGCTAAGAAACAGAAAGGCGTATCCAACACCAATTTACATGTTAAATAACGTGACAAACGCATTTCTGTTCTCCAGCATTGATACCTTGCTGGTTCGTCATCTAGATCAATCGCTCAATAACATCGTTGCTACTGCTCCATGTCACGAAACACGCAAGATGTAAAATTTCGCTTAACCGGTGGTGGATATACGAGGTAAAATAAACCAGATGCCCAACGTGTAAGAAAATCGAAGGAGAACCTGCGGAGCAGGTGGGCTACGAAAACCCTCCAGCGTTTAATAAATGAGGAATGGTGAGTCGCCGACCCGGGTGGACCACTGTATTGTGGATAAGGACCGGCGAAAAATAAGTACAGACTAACAGCTGTAGTGGCAGCCACAGAAGAAGTGGGATAGGCAGCATACTCTTCGGCCGTACCTGGGCAGGATGGGCGCCGGTTGATAGGAGTGGAAAAACCGCGCCATTTATTTCTTTGACGTTTGCTCAGTCGCTTTGACTAATGAAGCACGGTAAAGCGGCCGAAAGAGGCGCACCTCCAACTCTTTCCTTCCCTCTGTGCCGTGGGTATGTACCGCATTACCATACCTCTGACGAAGCCCCTTTCCCCCACCGCAGAGAAGAAAACGCGGTTCGGGTGTTCCCACTTTCTGCCATTGTAATCGCTGTTGCCACAGTCAACGAACTCGGCACTGTGTGTGACCCCGATAACTCAATTGTAAGGTGTTACGCTATTCCGGTGCTGGGCGAGAAATAAATATTCGAACATTGCAAAATTGAAAGCCGATATCCTACCTGTCTTTCGATGATAGAATTTTCTGATGTATCGTCGATCTGATCGTTACATACGTACAAATAATTTTCCAATATATGTATATATAGATATATAAGATTCAAAAGAAGAAATGTATTTTGGCGTTTATGAAAAGTGTATAATTTATTAACAGAATCTATTTTCAATATTGAAAAGTAAAGGAAATGTAATTAAGAATTCGATATTTTGGATATGTTTTAAATTTATGTTTCCGTAGACTTTTTTCGTGCGGTAAGACATTTCGGTTCTGCACGCCGAATAAATATGCGACCACTGGATAATTGAAACTCGATATTCTACCCATTTCTGTCAATGACAGAATTCTGTTGTATCTGTACCTTCGGTTATCTGATTATTAGATTCTCCAATTTATAGTATTAGGACGCAAAAACAACTTTCCGAAATATATGTAAAATTTAAAAGTAGAAATGCACTTTCGCCTTTATAAAAAGTATGTCATTTGTACACAGAATATATTTTCGACATTAAAAAGTAAAAAACTTTCGACAAAAAATTGAGTATTTTTAAAATATAAAAAAAATATATGAAATTATATATTTCCGATCCTCGATAAAAATTTCAATAAGGTTGTCACCAGGCACTGCACTGAGAGAGGAATATCTTAAAAATTATCAATTGCCTGAGAAAAATTACTATACCTCACGTTAGTACGGAAATAGGGCGCCAACCGAGGCATAAAATACCAGAGTGAAAAAAAATTGCCAATATATCTACGAATCATTGTTATAAATCCGGCTCTTCCTGCTTTAGGCAGCACCAAAGTTCCTTACTACATGTGGTATGGTAATTTTTCTCAAGCGGTATAATCATTTTTACCAAATCCTTCTCTCGGTGGGCTCAGTGTTTTCCTACACTCCAAAAAAAAATTGTAAATTTAATGTACTGGAACTTGAAATTTTCTTGAATCTCTTATA
The DNA here is from genome assembly GCA_030522725.1 of Ichneumoninae sp. B BG-2022a. Lineage (NCBI taxonomy): Eukaryota > Metazoa > Arthropoda > Insecta > Hymenoptera > Ichneumonidae > Ichneumoninae sp. B BG-2022a. The sequence continues at coordinate 19,908 of JAPYZD010000699.1, forward strand.
TTAATTTAACATTAATGTACTTTTTTGTAAAATAACAATACCAGGTATAAAAATTACAAATCGATTGGCCGAAATTTATTAAAAAAAGATTATTAAAAATACAAATTTTAATGTAAAATTGAGCGCACATGGGTTTAAAATTTCAGAAACCGTTTATGCAAAAAAGGTTCATTAATTTTCAAACGACACTTTCTTACAGTCTATATTGTCCAGGCCCTCGGGCGATATAGATAACTGCAATATGGAAAACTAACAATTCCCAGCCCATAAAACCCGACTAACGCGCACGCGATGAACCGCAAGTGTTGTCAGAGTTTTATCAGACACCATAAATACGAGGGACGTTGGCGTTGCACTCTCGGTACACTTGTTCCTCTCTCAACGGCTCTGCCCTAACAGCTGCCTTGCTGAAATCGCAGCCAGTTCATGGGTCGTTCACTTCGTGGGCTTAAAAGCCGCTGCAAATGGTGAAACACCACCGTTCACCATATACTTCGATACCGGGCTACCTATTCGTGTTTTAATATACCATCGCTGATACGACACTTGTTACATCAGATTCTCAACCGACTCGCCCTCTGTATAATCAGGCCCTAAAGTGCCCAACTATGCCCGGCCACCGCACTCTGCCCCTTTTTTAAAATATAATAGCCGTGTCAAGCTGAAACCCTCCGCGGAATTCGTGCCTGCAGGAATCAACTGACCACATACCCAACTCTACTGACTCAATTCTATGGATAGTCCATTCACGTGAATGGACTGTTCATTATAAAATTCCATGCATACCCAATTCAAAACGATCGTATCGCGAATCTCTTTGATGTTAAACAGTTAAAGTCTGCATTCATTTGCAAAAAATCCACATTCACTTGCAAAAGGTCCTCATTTATTCACAAAAAAAACGCTTGATTCCATTATTTTTACCATGCTTTCTCGGTAATAAAAGTCTGGTGAAAATTGCCGGAGTAAAGCTCACTCCACCTTAAAACTTAAAAATTCTCTGGTAGTCTAGTTCGTGTAAATTTTGAGCTGTCGTCCTAAAACTGCACGAGAATTGCAACTTCGTTAAAAATACTGGGTAGGTGACGTTAATTTTGCTTTGTCATGAAACGAATGATATTTTCAGAAAAAAAAATGTTACAGAGATTGTAGTGGAAATAAGTTTAAACAGCCGAGACATGTGATTATTAACTTTTAAAATAGTAAAAGTCTGCATTAGTTTGTAAAAAATGCATATTCACTTGTAAAAGGTATCTATTTGCAAAAAGAAAATCTGGTCTCTTTAATTTTTACTAAGCTTTCTCGATAAAAAAAAAGCCCGGTGAAAATTTTATCGCTGCGGAGTAAAGCTTGCTCCACCTTGACGCTCGTCGCCAGGGGCGTCGTGCGTTGAATAATCGCCGAGGCTGTAAAGTGCCGATTTCTCCAAGAAAGCCTTTGCATCATTGACGCACCCCGCAAATAAATAATGAAGAAAAAAAACATCGGCATTCTCTTCGCGATGCGAATTTATTCAAGGGCCGTGAGCCGCAGTTAAACTCTCAATTTAAAAGTTTCAGCATTCGAGAGACTTTTGATAACGGTGTTAAAAGCGGTCGTTCGGCTATCGTTCGAAATTCACTATTCCGACACAGTCGCACAGCGACGGAATATAAATGTTGACGGTGTTCCATGACGAGTGGTCTCGCGTGGTAAATGTTACGGGAAAGTTGGTCGCCGATACTCGTCGGCCGCTCGCCGCGTCCAACAGTTCCAACTCCATAATCACAGCTACACGTTTACGCTTTTGACGTGGCATCGGGCGTGGTTAGCACTACGAAAGACAGATCGAGGGATGAAGCACGAAACTTTTTCGCGGCTGGCACGGCAACCGTAGTTACGACTTATGATTTACGGCAGGTCGTACAGCGAAACGAGACGAGAGAGCGTTTCGTTGCGCTAATCGAATGATCGATCTCGGTGATACCAAAAGCGAGAGACACGATTCATCTTTTTCGGTTTCATTGAAAATACACGATATGCGACATTAATTTTGCTGCCACGTAGAAGAAGCTATGTTTTTATCAAACAAATAAATACATTTTAATAAGTTGAGTTTTTAGTGTCAGCGCGCTGAACATAAGTTTAAAACGTCGAGTAATCCGATCTTTAACTCGCGTCCAAATGATCGATTAAAACTGTTATAACTCGGAAACGGCTCGAGATGGCGAGTCGAAATTTTACACTCATAGAGTGGTTACTTTTCTTTCGTTCGGTGCAATTTCGAGAAGATTGAGATTTTGCGCGATTTAGAATTATAAAAAAAAATTGTGGTAGTTCTAATTGGCTTAAATTCTAAGCTAAAATCCTAAAACTCCACAGGAATATAATATTTTGATCAAATACCCTCCGTATTTGAAATCACGTGCTTTCGTCAATTCTCAATCGTTTTGTTTCGAGACTTTTTTAAATTAATTTCGAACATCGAGAAACACGCTATGCACTATGAGCGTTATGTGCAATGTGTAACGCCGTTCTGTTTAACTGCGGGACGTCAACACGCCGTGAGGTTTCCCACGGCCAACGAGCGTAATCCCCATATACCCGCTTTGTGACACGAAAATTCGCTGGGATTAAGTCGGGGCTTCTATAGCTTGACTCTTGACACTGTGCCCTTTTCTCTGCAACATTCAGACTCCCGTTTTACGAAGGGGTTCTTATACTCGGATAAGGGCTTATTTTCACGGCGACCGAAAGCGTTTGCTGCTGCTCTTGAGCCACCGCTACTTTAACCGTCCGTCGTCGTAAATCCATTGTAGTCAGAAAACGAATTAATACCCCTCTAATTTTGTGTATTTGAACATTTTGCAAGAGATTCCAAAAATTGTTCACCTGCTGACTGCAGGTACTGATGAGTAAATGGTACTGATGAGTAAATGGTACTGATGAGTAAATAGTACTGATGAGTAAATAGTACTGATGTGTAAATAGCACTGATGAGTCAATAGGACTGATGAGTAAATAGACTAAGCGCGACTGAACTACTGCCTAATTTTTAGTAGAGTAAAAGTGATCAATATGAGCCACTAAAAAGTTTGGATCTATACATCTTAGTCTAAGGATGGAATTTCAAGACTTTAGTTTGAATATAAAGTCACTCTTGATGTCAAACTTAATCTCGAAGTTTGGCCAGTACTTCATTGGGCGCTTACGATTTACCTTCAGTGCGAAGTCTCGTGCTTAAATTTGATCGTAAGTTCGGTCTGAACTAATATTCGATCGTAGTTCGAGTTCGATCTCAAGTTCGAACTTGTCATTGGGACTTGTCTAATTCATTTATGATGTCATTGGGAATTTTTCTATTTCACCAAGTTTTCGAGTTTTGATTCCCACTTCGGATTAAATTACTCCGGTGACTACTAAACGGTCTCGTGAAAACGGTCTGTTTGAGGGTTCGTATTCGATTCACGTATATCTCGATTGTGCGCGACTTTAGGCTTGAGGCAGTGAACACAATTTAACGGCGTACGGTAAATCGCAGTAAACATCTGGAAAGAGGGAGGAAAAAAAAGAATTTTCAAGAAACATTATCCAGTGAACGAAATTTCGCATCCCTCGGTCTCCCTTCATCTCGCCACCCCCTATCATCCACTCTGTATTCCTGTCGTCCGTGCGATTTCTTTCTCTCCTCCCTTTTATTTTCGAGAGGCAGTTCTGTTTATATTTATGCTTCGCTTGTCAACAGTACCGGGTTGCTGTGCCGCATAATTATTCCAGTTCTTAGGTCTTCAACGGTCGCTGTGGGGCGTCGCTTGCTGGTTTTCTCATTTGTTTCCCTGTTCCTTTTCTTTTTCTTATCCACTTCTTTCGGGCAGTCGTGTGGAAATTTTGAACGGTGAAAAACCTCGAAAGAAAAAAATGGCCAGACGGTTCGCTGAACAGCATTTAATTCCTTAATGCAATACGGCATAAGCAAAAGAGGGAAGGGAGGAATGACCGAACGCTCGCAAAACGCTGAAGCGTTTGCATGTACGAAATTACAAAATTCTTTGTTGGCCCCGGAGAAATCGAGGTAACGCGCGCTGGCTGCCGTTGGCAAGCGGACGAAGTCGGGAGAAGTTTGCAGTCGCACCGAGCTCGTGGAAGTACGGTTCTCCTACTGAATCCAGGCGAATCGCAAGCGCTATCTCTCAAAGCTCTTTTTACCTCTTAAGCTTTATGCAACCGCGGATGTATGTAAATGGAAAAAAATCCTTGCACCCCGCGAGCGGTCCATTGAAAAATGGTTCAAATGGCTGAAACGGAGTACATACCTAAACTTTTACAGCACTGACGCACTCCGCAAAAAAGAGGAGAAATTCACTCACTAGTCCTTTGATCCTTTAAATATCGGGGACTTTTTGCCGATCGCAAACGACCTTCTCTTAAGCACAATCATAATACGAATGTTCGTAATAAATGTTCTCCTGCATTATAAAAAAGACGACACTTCAAGGTACGTCTGTGAATTTTTACAGATTTTTATATGCACATTAACTTATTATTCGAATCGTTCGAAGAATTCGAATTATTCGAATTGTAGGTCCTCGTTGAACGTTCGCTACGTGAAGGGTTAAGCAGTTCGCTCGTTAATCCTGCTGCGGCGAACAGTTCATCGGGAGAGCAATCCATCTCTGGAACTACCTTCAGGGATTAATCGCCTCAGGGTAAATCGATTATGCAAAAACCGCAATCCACAACGTACTCTTGCTCTGCCGTGTCAGAAAAAAAGCTTCGAAGTCTGCAGCTTCGAAACGACGATTGCATTACCACTTTCTGGTTGAGTACATGAAGAGTACAACTAGGTCGAGATAGATTTGATAGGAGATCGGAAAGATTGGATGGATATATGTAAATTAAAAAATAATTGCATCCCGCGAGTGGTTCATTGGAAAGTGGTTTAAATGTCCTGCAACGAAGAAATACCTAAACTTTTACAGCACTGTCGCACCCTGCAAAAAAAAAAATCTGCATATACCCAAGTCCTTCGAACAGTTCACCGGTAGGTTAGTCCATCTCTGCTTTATCCATTAATACGCTCAGGGGAAGTCGATTATGCAAAATCGAAATCCACAACTTACGCTTGCACTGCCGTTTTGGAAAAAAGCTTTGAAGTCTGCAGCTTCGCAGTTGGTAGCCTCGAAGGCTTCGCAGTTGTAGCTTCGAAGTGACGATTGCACTTCGCATTACCACCCGCGTTTGCTTTGCGGGAGTCAAACGTGGAGATCTTGGGGGTCGAGAAGGACGAAGAGAACAACTCGGAAGAGATGGATTTGGAGGAGTGGAGTGGAGGAATAGGCCAGCGTCAAAGACCGCCCCCTTCTAAGCTTTAGAAGCTTTCGAGACTGCGTGATTTCGCTTGCACGCTCGCACAGCGCCATCCTCGGCGTAACCCTCGTGTGCCACAGGCGCGGAATTGGATGTACCGGTAAATTGCTGGAAATTGGTGGTGTACCCCGTCGTCCGTTCACCGAGTGCGAGCGCGCGTTTGTACGAGACCGTAGAGTCATAGCCATTGGGAGTTTCCAGGACGACGGAGTTGCCCGTGGCTCTGAACGCAGCAGCAGCGTAATTCGCGTGCAGGTACATATCTGCGTGTTACGAAGGATATGCGGAGAATAGAGGGACTACGAGGACGAAGACGTCAACTTCGCCGAGCCTCGTCAGCGCTTGTACGAAATTCTAACTTTGTCCGAGTACAATCCCGTTAACCAGCTCTATTTTGCCCTGGCGCGCATATTAAAGATTTTCTTTGACAAATATGTCGGTATGAGCTTCAAAGTATGCACACTTCCGGAAGGCGAAACGCGTTCATGTTAAAATTACTTTTTTTTGGTTAAATTCTTGTCATCACCAGGTCGACGAAAACAGACTATAGAAGAGAAGGTTCAGAGTATGGAAGAGCAGATTCACACTATGTAAGAACAAATTCAGACTATGGAAGAGCAGATTCAGACTATGAAAGAGGAGATTCAGACTATGAAAGAGCAGATTCAGACTATAGAGGAGCAGATTCAAACTGTGGAAGAGCAGATTCAGACTGTGGAAGAGCAGATTCAGACTGTGGAAGAGCAGATTCAGACTGTGGAAGCGCAGATTCAGACTATGAAAGAGCAGATTCAGACTATGAAAGAGCAGATTCAGACTATGGAGGAACAGATTTAGACTATGGAGGAACAGATTCAGACTATGAAAGAGCAGATTCAGACTATGGAAGAGCAGATTCAGACTGTGGAAGAGCTGATTCGGACTGTGGAAGAACAGATTCAGACTGTGAAAAAGCAGATTTAGACTATGGAAGAGCAGATTCAGATTGTGGAAGAGCACATTCAGACTATGGAAGAGCAGATTCAGACTGTGGAAGAGTAGATTCAGATTCCAGGAAAAGCGGAGTGATCCGGAACGCCCAGGTAAACAGACTATTCACATTCCTGAGTAAGTTCACGGTTATACGGCAGAACCTTCGGATTCCAACCCGGGCCGAGTACATTGGGAAGTTTGACGTTCACCTGCTAGGCCCAAGTTTAAACTGAGCCAGTGTGATCGAGATTAAGCCGGCTCCAACCTTGGCGGTTAACCGGGTTAACTCGGCTTACGTTGTCTATCCCATCCGACGTCATTCCCAAACCCAAGAAACACCGTCGAAGCCAACCTTGACACTGAGGACGAACCTCTCCGTCGGGACGATCCAATGTCGATGTATCTTACGCCGAGACACGATTTAAAAAAAGATGCAAAAAAAGATCATGAAGCATAAATAACAAGTTACAAGTTTTTCTGTACATAAATAAATATATAAAATAATAAAGCCGTTGTCAAGTTCAACTTCCAGGACGGGCTGTTCCGAGCGACATCGAACTTTATATCGAAAATCGTTGGAACTCCACTTCTGTCCCCTCATCAATTACTCCCATGCACCTAATTTGACAATTTACTATCCGCCACCCCGGCGAGCTCGCTCAATCAGGCCCGAGGATTAATCAATCTCAAAGTCGCGAAAATCGCGGTCGTCACATGCGCGAGATCTCGCGTACCGAGCGATAGGTTGTCAACAACACGACGCCGATGAGATGCGGATGAAGGTCTCGTCGGGTAGGGAGAGAAGACGAGGCGCAGATGAGACAGGCACGAAGGGACTCCGATTAGATTTGGGACGAAGATGAACGAGAAAAAGCTCCTCGGATCGGGAAGGTTGCGCAAACGCTTGCAGGCGGTGCGCGTCTGCTGTCCTGCGACTGCACATTCAATTCGTCCGAAATCTCATGCCGCTGAAGAACTACAGCAGCCGTTATGAAAATGCGGAAGCAGCGAAGATGGAGGTACTTGCGTAAGTGCGCTCGCTTGTGCATCGCCGGGGAAAAATCCCGAGGCAGAAATAACAAACTGGAACGACACGGCAGAGAGCGTGAGTAAGTTTTGAATTCTTGCGACGTCGTCGTCACGTTGTATTTCTTGCGGGCGCACCAAACTCCGCGGAGGGAAAAATAATCTTCCTCCGCCCGCGTCCCGCCGTCCTTGGTATCCTGTGAGCGCGTTTGCAGCCGAGGATTCGGAGGCTTCGGGGAATACACACTTCTCCGCTGGTACAACGGCACGCTGCCTGTTGAAGACGCACGAACTGGAACACGCGAGTTTGGAATGACAGATGGAAAAGACCGGGAGGGAGAGACGCGAGGGGAGGAAATATCGTACGTGTAGATAGACCAGTAAACACGATCCATTCTGCCTTATCTGTCGTTTAAAGACCGCTCGCCGCAGTTGGAACGGGAGCGGCGCCGGATAACTGTTCGGCGCAACAATACACAGGTTGTTTACTTCAAAGGGCTGAGCTGCATGAAATATCTATTGCTTGTACGGTGGAATTGCACCGGTTGCAGTCGAAACAATACCGTACGAAAGTATAGCAAGCAGCCAGAAAGCGCTGCCCGGTGGCGGATCGCCGACAGCGGGTGTAGACCATTTGCCCTCGAGAACTTACAGCATGTTGCGATAGTTTACTGTATACATTGCATTGAAATAAATAACATAATTGTTGCAGTGATATCAGGTTACGGAGTCGGAGCGAAACGCTCGTGCAGCGCAACCCACATGAGTGGCCACGCACAAGTTGGCCACTGTGCAAGGGTGGAGATGGGAGGGTGAGGTGGAAGCGGGGAGAGACGTGGGAACAAATGCGGGAGGCGAGATAGAGATGTACAATAGACAAGTGGAAACAGGCGGAGCGTCCGCAATGAGCGAGAAAACTCACGAGGCAGGCAGGCCTGCCAAAGGTGGAAGGTCGGAACAGCAAGCGCAGGGTGGAAGGTCCTCATTGAAGCATAACGCACGTTGTAGCTGTAGCTCGCTCTACAACGTAAATAACATAATTGTTGCAGTGATATCAGATTACGGAGTCGGAGAGAAATGCTCATGCAGCGCAACCCAGATGGGTGGCTGCGCATAAGTTGGTTACTGTGTAAGTGTGACGATGGAAGGGTGGGATGGAAGCGGTGAGAGACGAAGGAAAAAAATGCAGGAAGAAAGATAGAAACGTACAATAGGCAAGTAGAAACTGGCGGATCGTCCGCAATGGATGGGAAATTTTGCGAGGCGGACGGGTCAGCCAAAGGTGGAACGCCAGGACAACAAGTGGGGACTGAAAGGTCCTCATTGAAGCATAACGCGTACTGTACCTGGAGCCTCTGGCTCTTCATGGTACAAATGGCAAACAGTTTCTATGTAGAAGAAGAGTAGACGATGCGTATAGCGCAGAGATCTCGAAGGAAACGTACAGTGAGAAAGAGTCGAATGAGGCTAAGAGGGCGAGAGAACGAGGGAAGAAAGGGGTTGCGCTCGTTCGGTTGCCTCCTACTTGTCTGGCATGCCGTGTACCGTCGGCCCCCCTTCCACCGACGGAAGTCTGCCAAGGGACGAACCGAAAGCGGGCTGGTCGAGACCCAGCTTCCACTAACTGCCGCGACACAGGTAGAGGCGAGATCCGAAATGGCACGACTCCGCTCTCATTCGAATCCGCTAACTTCGACTCCAGTTTCAAGCTTCGCAACAGAGCCAGACGTGTTCCGACTCTCCCTCGTTGCCGCTAATTTCGGAAGGGGACACGGCCCAATTGGCGTGAAATTGGGTTGTGCGAACGAGGGAACACCGTGTGAGACAACGATCTTTAACCTTGGCAGCGCCTTCGGCGTTTAGCCGACCCATCACTTCTTATTTTTCTTCTGTCACACCAGCGACGCTAATCGGTACTTTCAGGATAGTTGAGAGTAAGTGAATCTGATCAGATTTTAGAAGTTCGATGGTTTCCCATTTTTTGGGTGAAACTGATGAACTGAAGAATATGGCATTCAATCATTGGCACGTAAAATGGACGAGCGACTTTATGCCGATGTAACATAGAGGCAAAATTCTGGGTCGTATTACTTCCATCAACCCTGACCTGCTCGCCCGGTCCGGATTCTCTCGGATCGCCCAACTCGTGACGATCAGGGGAACGCCGAAGGTTACCCAAACTGCAGATACATATCGTGAATTCCGTATCGGAACAGTGTAGCCGGGCTGTACAGCGTTATTCAATGCTTCATTTGACCCGTCGGGAACTCGAGTAACAGCTGGACCAAACGAATACGCTTCCCAGATTTATCTCGATGGCAGTCGGAGGAGAGCTGGAAGTGGAACGAATGCGCCAGCAGAAGCCATCGGCACACACCGGGCACACGATAATATCGTTATGATCGAGGTCTGTTACTGTCGATTGCCAATGTACAGTGTTCTCGATTTATCGCCGTACCCGACTACGGGAAATTCAATCTAAATTGACAAAGCCAATCTAACCGGAGTCCAACTATACGGTCAAGCCCAACTAAACGAAGAACCCGGAGGGTTCGTCGGCCTTATCGGCCTTCCAACTTGTCGATTACTCGATTGCAGTTTTTCTCTAATTGGCATCCGAGCGCCTCTCTGTGAGACGCGCTTTCTTTTCCTCTTCCTGCTCTATGTCAGGATTCCCCCCCCCCCCGTCCATTATCAGTATTCCACGTATAGTTCGCGCAGGACAGAGGCGAACAAGGGATAATTAAATTGGTCGACCACAATCGTTACCATTGATTGTCACAATAAATTGAATAGCGGGGATGGAGTGTCCCAAGCGGTCCGTTGAGGCGATTAGAACGTGAATCGCAACGCGTCATCCAAGTATTTACACTCGGCTAACGGGAAGTTGAGAGTGTGCGAGAGCGAACTACCCCACAATTCTGTGCCCGCCGCCCGCTCCGCAGCGTTGTACACTATACATCAACGACCGGTGTTTACACAGTGTGCCGGCAAAAAGAAATAGATTTTCCAGCAGACGAGGTGGAAACCAACAAATGACAATGTGAGGTCATGCGTGTGCGAGTCCTCGTCGCCCATCGCTGCCCCTCAGCTGCCATGCATACCCCTGGCTGGATGCCAAGCCCGCACACGATAAAACGCCGTTTTGCGTTCTCATGACGAGACGCAGCCCCGAGCACCGGGCGTACAGCCGCGATTCTGCAGCGAGGCATACGCGACGCTATATGTATTTTATTATGTGTGTATAGCGGGAGGCAAATCGTTTTTTGCTCAGCGAATCGGCATATTGCTGCATGCACGGCGGTTGCAGTCGCTATCACCGGTTCTGCCGGTGGGTAACGCTATTTACCGTTATACGGGCGCTATATTCGGAGGAGCCCGGAGCTCATAATAAACGCGTGTATAATTCGGCGAAGTGTTGGATACCGGCAGCGATCCGTACTTCGTTTCGCGAGCGTTCTATCGTTGGAACTGGATACGGCCATACCGCAACCGCACACCGTACACGATATAGCGGTGAATAAATAATTTCGTGATGGACGGGAAAGTCGAAAGTAAGCGGGCGCTTCCTGAGCTGTCCGGCATTCGCCTCGATCCGATGAGCTCGTTCCAGAACAATTCAGAAACGGCACTAATTAAATTTGTCGCGGACAGTCCTTCGGTCTATCGAATGAGGCGATGTAATGCATGCTGCCATGAATAACAATGCGCAGAAGGCTATCGCGGGAGAGTGTTCCAATTTATAATAGAATGCTTAATCTGCTGGTAGGGAATGCAAGGGGTTAACCAATTATCGGTTTTCTTTAATTTAGTGGCGGTTAAAAATGTAGGCATTCTAGTGTAGTTGGGTTTTTCGTTAATTATCGGTAATGCAGTTTGCGATATTCTTTATTTTATTAAAAATTTCGTTGTATAATGGAAATTTCTTTTTGTCGAAGGGAGTATTTTTTGTGAGTTTTGTTTAAGGAGGGAGTCTCGCTGTGCGCTGACTTCGCATAAGTTCGACAACAATAAGAGAAAATTGCAAGTACTTCTTGATGGTGTAAAAATCTGAAAAAA
>JAPYZD010000700.1:0-29337 GCA_030522725.1 Ichneumoninae sp. B BG-2022a
TTTTTTTTTTTTCATAGACTAGATTAGAGCGCCTGCAGGATCACCGCGCGAATTTCGAATAAATGTAAAAAGTAATCGACGAACGCTTAGATTTCAAAATATCTGTCACTTTATCCGCGAATGTACAATGTAATGTCTATGCTCGTAATCTTCGAATACATTGTTAATATACATATATATGTGTATGTGTGTATATATATATGTATATATATATATATACGAACCACTGTCTTTTTTCATTATACCATTAATTACTATCACAGCCATAGCTTTGAATACGAATATTGAATACGAATATCGAATTTCGTATCTTTTTGTTTTAAGACCATTACAATTATAAACTTTAGCGATAATCATAAGGGTAAGTTCAGTAGTTCTCTATAATTTCTAGAACCTCTCTACACACTGACTAAATTCGACACGCTGGATGCGATAGTCGTTTGATTCCTCTGCGTGTACAGGCATTAAATGCCGAATTTATGATTATTCCAAGTTGATTACCGATTTGCTCGTGGCAGTTTTGTTTATTGTGTACTTCAAATTGCACTCTTTGCCCGGTGAGACTATCGAATCCAAAGGTAGTCCGTTCCCGGTTAGCGTTCTTAGGCAAGACACGAGTCAATCGACGGTCGATCACCGATAAAAAAAAATAATATTCACGAACAGCCGCCGAACGGTGAGCGAGGGTCGATCGATCGTGTCTGAACACAGGTTTTCGGACGATCGATGTCGACGCTACTTCGAACGAATACTATTGATCTAAGATCCTAATCCTAGACACTTCGAGGATTGGAATCATTCCGATTCCAACTTCCGCCCGAAAACAGTCGCATCTATATCTAAAAACGAATTAACAAAACCATCTAAAAGGTTCTAATGGCACTACTAAAATTTGCTAACCGACGTTGTTGTCGGGAGGAAAAAAACGTTTGATGACTATCGTCAGCTCGGACGGAAGTGGGAACGGGATTGCATTCGCATTTGAGAAAAAAGACTAGAAGACCCGAGTGCAGCTGACCGTAGGTAGTGACGTTTTTTCATTTATCTTTTAATTTCAAAAACGTCTCAGAGGAAGCGTGCATTTCTTGGGTCTGGGCTACTGCTAATGTAGTTAGGAGGGACCGTGATATCGGACGTACTTATTTTCGAAAACATCCTAGGAAGTTACAGTACGGTAAATAACTACACGAAACACACGTCCGTCGACGCCTATTCGACTACAAATCTTCGTGAATGCGACAACTAACGGTACGATAATCGCGCGCGACAACTACAGAGACTGAGCCGATTTGTTCGTTTAATTAACGTTACGTGGACTGTTACGCTAGAAATATAAAAATAAAAATGACAGGCGACTAGATAAGCGCAAACGAAACGCACGTTGTTCCTAGTACCGACGTCGGCCAAATGTGTTCATACGACAATATAATCGATATAGGGAAGAGAGAGCCTCGTTAATTGATTCGTTACGAATCGAGTATGGTTATAGGTGTACTCTCTGGGCCCTCGTTGCTGCGAGCTATGGCTCGCAGAATTTACCAAATACCGTACGCGTATCAGCCGGTATACGTCGGGGAGGGGAGAGGGGGGGGGGAGAAATGTGATTATCGAACATTTCCCAGAGCGCACAATAATGTAACACGATCGCAATACCGCAGAGAATTCACCGAGCTCGTTCGGGGTTGGATACTCGATTAGAAAATACTGTCCATCAATACCCCGATTAGTCGCGATTCGATATTACTATTGTGATTTTTATTTTGCGGAGATGGGAATGCAAAATTTGGACGAAGGTACTTCTCGATGGTACCTTCGCCTCGCTCTCTCTCCGGGTGTGGGAAATGCATCGTTAAATCGAGTATATACCGGGTAACAAACCGCAACGAACGGTGGGCCTCCCGTTAATCCGTAAATGCAAATGGCCCAACGTGAATTTATCTGGCCACGAGTCTACGGTGGAACCGAACCTGGCAAAACAAAGTACTGACCGAGAGCGAGAGAGAGCGTCTGACGTGCCAGTTAGCGGTAGAATTTGCGGGTATTGCGATCGACTTACGTTCAGCCGGGAAAGAAAATACAGAGTACAAGCACGATGAAATCCGCGTGTACGGAGATTGTGATGCTGGCATCAGCGCAATTGAAATTTATCCGGCGAAGCCGAGAAGACTAGAACATGATTAGAAAAGTCACGCGCGTTAAAACTATACTTTGCAACGCGAGATCTCTAAACATCCAGGTAATTCGCAAATATACTTTACGACGTACGTTATTATTTTTTTGTTCGTTTCGTTTTCGACGAGGTTAATTGATTAGGATCTATACGAGAGTTTTCTTTTCATTTCAATACACTTGGCGGTCCTCGACACACTCGAAATTCGAAGGATCATCTATAGAGACTCGGCGATGGGTCTTTCCGTTCGAGACGCGATCGATCTCTTGTCTCGGTCACATTTGAAACGCCCCTCTTATCAGCGACAAAAATAATTCATGTTCATTCGGTTTTTGTAGTTTGTTTATATCGTTACAGTTTTATATATAGGATTATGGAGATGAGACCGATCGTTGGCATGTAACACGAGATCGATCCCGTCACATTCGTCATTACTACGCAAATGGATAGGACAGCAAAAAGTAACGATGTCGGAAAGCCTCTCTCGCTAAACCCTGTAACGCGAACGCACGCTAATAACACCTAATGCTCTCGCGTCGATCCAATGCGAAATTTCGATCGCGTCTCAATCGTGATCTACACGACGAGAATTTTTTATTTTAATTTTTTTTTGCTTTCATTAATTATAGAATATTTCTCTTACTAAACGGTATATCGAAGGAATCTAGGTAGAGCTTTTATTCGCGCGAGCTAAATTCGTCAAGGCAGACGTACCTTTCGATGGATAGTTTGTTTCGAAATACGATCGACACGTTCGAACGGTTTGGCCACAAGAGAATATTGAAAAATGAACCGGAGAGATGTGAAACACAGCGCGGATTCGGCACGAAGAGAATTCACAACTTACAGGATAAGAGCCCAAATGGTCGGGGAAGACCGGTAATACTGCCTCCGAACATTCGGCGTTCGGATTAAGCGCGCCTTGAGCAAAGCTGGAATATAGCGAGATGTGGCCACCGGGCTATATAGGACTATCGTCACGGCGACGGGAATCTCCGTTAAGCTTATCGTAATACGAATTGAATCCCTCACGCTCGACAGATTCTTTCCAGCGGATGCTCCCGACCGCATTCCGTTTATATCCCCAATAATATTCAGCCCTGATCCCCGTCCGCTCGCGTTGCCCGTGGAAGCTTATACCCCGATCGAATTCACACAGCAGAAGGCATTGGGCGCATTCGTTTGTTGCATATTATTTTTAAATTTTTCACATAAAACCACACTCCTTCGTCGAGTGAGATATCGATAGCCGGTTTTTGATTGTTTCGCGCCATGCCGCGAGTATGAGTACCTTCTACACGTTAGCAAAAATAAATTATCGAGTGCGAGTTTCGTTTTTTCTTTTCCCTCTCATCATTCCACGACGATAAGCTTCGATGCGGCGCCTATAAAGAATCGCGTGTCTCTGTCTTCTCACCAGCTAGTAGAAAGACTTTGGTGCCTGCTTTATCATTAATAGTATCATTAAACGTGAGCTTTCGAAGCCTCCCGTTCGTCGCAGTTTATTTTCTCATTTACCCTCATTTTTTTCTATCTCTGACGCAACTTCTATCTTTCACGCGAGCCTGAACACAAGAAATAAAAATGTGCGGCTCGTCTCGTTGACTTACGTGCTAATACTTTGGTTAAGTTTCAATCACTTTTTGTATACTTTTCGCCCGCCTCACCGGCCCACCTTAGGTAATCGTGCTCGTTGAGCTACTTCTCTCACGCGTCTCATATATCGTTATTCGTCAAAACCATTTCTCATTCACACGCGGGCGCAATTTAATTTATTCACCTAATCAAACTCACTCATTCCATCTAAATTAGAGACTATCAATGGACGTTTGGCTCGGTAGCTGCTGGGTGTCTCGGACTCGGGGAAACTTTCGTCCTCAGACCAGATAATATTCATGTTTATTAGTCGCTCGCTGACACGCTGGTCAGAAATTAATGAATCCATATGGATAATCGCGAGTTCGAGAGTTCGTGCCTCTTCTCGTTATTTCGACGGAGAAGCCTGTGACTCTTGAGCCCGCGATCTCGTGTATACCTCGTGAAGGATATCGTGAAACTCCCGAAAAATCGATTCGCGGAAAATAAGGATTCGGGAGACGGTCTCGTGCAGAACGAGACCCCTGACAGGACTCGTCCGCAAGGGACCGGATAAGAGAGGCGAAAGAAAACGTCGACAGCCGGTTGAAAGCTAAAGACTTCTCGACGTTTTCAGGATTAACGAGGAACGTCGAGAAGAGGCTATAGAGAACTCTCTTGCCTCTCTCTTCCGTCTCCCTCGCTCGTACCCCATTCTCGGATAAGGAAAATTCGAGGAGCTTCGAAGGGATCGATCGATCGGGAATTTCCAGAGATTCGCTCGGTTAAAGTGACGAGCGAACGTGACTGGTTAGCCAGAGAAGGTTTTATCTATAAGTAGTATATAACGTTCTGTGGCCAGCATCTACGTCCCCGTGAGCCAATCTCTTTGGCACGATGTGTGTCTGTGTGTATGCGTGCATGTGTGTATGTATGCGTGTGTGTCTGTGTAGTGTGCGATTGTGTGTGTGTATCTTGAGCACATTTACGTTCGTCAGTAAGCATTGTAAAATCTCGATGTCCGACTCGATCCGATCGGTTACCGTAGAACGCATCTCTCGATGACCCAGGACCCGACACGACCTCTAATCGACGGATGATCCTGGCGTGAACTCTCGGGCCAGCCTCCGATGCACCTGGTGTCGCTGGAGCCGCCATCCCCGCCGATAGTCGATAGTCGATAAATCCCTCCCGCCAGTCGATATTCCGATCCCGAGTCTCGAGGTAAAGACACCCTACGTGTAGTGTTCGTAGTCCCCACACTCCGATAGCGTGGGTGTGGACGGACACTAGGTGGGATTTGGATCCTCGTAGGCCTTCTCATAGTCTCGCCGGCGTATTACAGCGAAATGCGTCATCTGGAAGGAGTTTGTCTTTTTGCAGCCCCGCTCTAGTGTGCCGGTCATGCTGTAGCCCATGTTGAAGTCGCTCGACGAGACGTTCGAGGTCAGATACAACTGTCGACAGAACAAGTTATTCTTATCATTACCGTTACATCCGCATCGCAACGTAAACTTATCGGCATAACAATTATCGATACTTCATACGAGTCCGGAAATTCAGTGGCGCACTCCGCCACTACTCCCCCGATATCAGACTCCCATTAATTAATAAGCCGCATAATCTCACCGGCGTGCGGTTCGACACACGATACAGTCGCGACTGTCTCCTATCTCCCTCGGGACGAGCGACGGGACCACCGTCGTCGAGGGAAGCCCGAGAGGATTGTCTCGCGACGTAGCGTAATCGAGTCTCGCGTGGCCCGTAAACCACGCGAACTTGGACCGCCTTCCTTGCCTTCGCGCAACCGATAATGGCTGGTGCATTGTCGCTATGTATAAACGATATACCTAAGAACCATTGCAGCCGATGATCCTATAGTTGATGATACGCTCTCCTTCTTGGAGCCAACTCCCCAGCTATTGCGCTGCGGAGCTGTTCCACCACCGGTTTACTTATTACACAATGAGACGTGGATATACATATGTTTCTCGCTGCAATGTAGTGTAGAGCGGGGCAAAATGAGGCAACGGGGCAAAACGGGATTCTGGGCAAAACGTCATTTTCCAACAATTTTAGGATGCCCGAATTCGCCCTATCGGATACATCAGGCTTTTCTGCCCAGTTTCGCCACCTTGTCCGATCCAAAAATGATTGGGAAATTTAGTTTTGTCCAAAAACCCCGTTTTGCCCCGTTGCTCCATTTTGCCCCACTCTCCCCTACTATGTGTGGAACACTTTCACACACATACACCCTGGTTCTCGTATCGCCCCGTACATACGGGGCGATACGAGAACCAGTATAAAGCTCATGAACGTTGTATAGATATACGTTATATAAACAAGTTTCCGTAGTTACAGATACGTGTGTTATAACAGCAGATAGCCCATGTATCGTTCGTACGTATATATACGCGAGTGGGTACACGGATTCCGACTGGGCTCTTGGAAAATCCCGCACTCGTTGAGAATCCTACATGAAAGGTACTTCTGGTATCGCACGTACGTTTACTTGCTCCACTCGTTGCAAGCTCCACCTACCGACCGTACTGTATACACCCACTTGCAGCAACCGACTGCAGTGAGACTGTATCGTATAATACTTGCGGATAGCAGAGGTCACACGAACGCGGATGGTACACAGAGAGTTTCGAAGCAAAGCTCGGCACGGGAGCTTTTGCCCGGCGGGAAGAGAGTCGGCGAACGCGCCTGCTTGGCTCACGGGCCGACTTCACTCGGTGGCCACTCTCTCGCTGCGACTACGAGGACGACGACGTTTCCCGCGCTTTAGTGCCCTCGTAAAATCTCCTGTACCCACATGTACACGCAGTACGCTATACCCCTTGTTGGCGTACAATGGCATCCACTTTGCGCTACGGCCTCCGCGTACGCCGAGTCGGCCTGGCGGGCCATGGCTTTCGCGGATCTGTGCAACCGCCCGCTACGGAGATCCGTCGAGTACGTGCAAAATCTACTGTACCTTAAGGTACGGACTTTCGCTCATAGATAATGAAAAAGTTGCGAATCTACAGCGAGAATAAAATAATTTTTGCAGCATAGATGGGGGAAAAAGGTCTGGGCTGCAATTCAACGGAAGTTCTTCCGACTGCGGAAGACAAGGGTTTCGCTTTTCGCTAAAATTATTTCGATATTTGTGAGAAAGTATGTAATAGCGTACCTTGAAATCCGGATCGACGGTCATCCTCTTGAAGGATCCGATGATGTACAGAGTGCCCGTGCCCGTGTCGACCATTTTTGCTTGCGTGCTGTACCTGGAATCACACGAACAGATGTCGGCTCCGTTAATTAATCTCATCGCCACTGAATTCATCGCGAGAGCAACTTGAGGGCTTATTATTTAATTGAAAACTCTCGGAGGAAATTAAGCTAGCATCGAGAGGAGTTTCGAATCCGGAGGTTCATTTTGCGCTGCGTACCTAGACCAGCTCCGCTCACATTCGGTTGGCCTGCATTACGTGGCGTACATCCATTTTGTTCCTGATTTTCCAACAAAAGCGAACTGGCATCGCGCAGCGGCCAGGGTTTCCACTATTTCGCAATAATTTTGGCTGACCCCCGGGGGAGAGTGAACGTTGCCACGGTGAAATGGCTCCACCGACACATCGCTCAGGGCAAACAGTGCGAGAATTTCGCACACATTTCGTTGTGTGCCTTTCACCGGGTATAACAGTGCACACATGTATACATTCGGAACCGCACATACGGGCATCCAGCCACAGTACGCAAGAAACCACTGACGATCCTGGAGGCGTGACTTCCGCAGGCGCGAGATTTCAGACGAGTCTCTCGCAGAACCACCTCCGTACGTCAGTCCCTAACTTCCCATACATAGTGCATACGTACGGTGTAACGTTTGGACGATTACGAGGCAGACAAATGTGCGGTGTGTGCGCTCCAAGAACCCTCGTCTATGTCCAAACACATCTGCTACTACTACGGTCTGCATCTGCATATCCGAGAGTTTACGTGGATTGTAATACTCTCGTCCGCACAGCTTGGTTACTTAGTCGAATGAATTATTAATAAAAGTGAGGCGGAAGCTTCCATCGAGGTGTGTATTCATTTCAATGAACTTTATATTAACCCCAAAAAGCAGGTCGTTATGGCACGGGCGCTTCGCGCTCTCGCTATGGGCCGCGGAATTTAGAAACCGAAAATTTACGTTTCCAAGGATTGCCATAAATGCGTCCCTTCCGGTCCAGAAAACCATTTTTTTTATCCCAGGTGATCTATTTCCGGGGTGACATCACTCCCGGTCGAAAAGTAAAATTTTTACACCGGATGTGACGTATTTCCGATCGAATTATTTTGTGTATGATAAAGACACCGTTTTTTTAAGTATGAAAACACGATTCTTGGTTTGAAATTGTTCCTTATTGGAGTCCTAGCTCCTTAACGATCGACATAGAACCTACGTGCAGATGTGCGAGTACCCGCGAGGACGAATTCTCCTTGAGGGTAGCCGAGACCATACTGTCTTCGTCAGGTCGGCTGAGAGACTTGAGAGAATGCCCGGAGCGAGTAGACCGCACAGTAGACAGTAATTATAAAGTGAGTTGGATTGAGCTCTAGAGCGGTCTGCTCTCACACGGCCGCTAACTACTAGAGCAGAGTCTGAACTACAACGAAGATTCGTCTACTCGGTGAGAAACACTCGGGATTACAAGCCAACGCCGGCCAACATAGTGATTAATACAGAATTCTCGAGGATAAACGAGGCGGTCGACGAGATCTACAGTTCGCACTTCTCCTCCCCGTGGAGTTACATAGAGGATACATGTATTACATAATGTACATGGCGTGCGGCAAACATTTTCTATTCGGGTCTCGTAGAGGCTTTCACCCGCTCATCAGGCATGCTGCTCGAGCTGAAGGATCAAGCGTTTGGGACGAAGGCGAGTTCGTGCGAGGGACAAAAGAGTTTCGAATATCTCTCGGGCCAGGGCACAGGCTAGGCTGCCCGTGTTACGGAGGGAGCTTTCTCGCTACGTGCACCAGAGACGGAAACGATGAAACCCCCGGCAGAGGGATGACGAGCCACGAGCACGATTTCTTTCTTCGCCACGTGCGTCGAGTGGTTCACCCACGATATCGCGAATTTTGGCGACCCTTCGAGAGCCAATGACGTCCTCGAGGCTTCGCTCTTCCCATCGAGCCGCACCGTAAATAGTCTTGCGAAATTCCTTCCACTTTTCTAAAGGTTCTCACAGTCCCACCGGGACTGTTAACGAATATCTCTGACTTGGCTGTGTCGAACCGAGAGAAATTTCTACATTTTTTTGGCAGCGCTTGTTCCTCAACGTGGGGTAGAGCGGGGCAAAATGGGGTTTTTGGGCAAAACGTCATTTTCCAATAATTTTTGGATGCCCGAATTCGCCCTATCGGATACATCAGGATTTTCTGTCCAGTCTTTCCACCTTGTCGGATCCAAAAATGATTGGGAAATTTAGATTTGCCCAGAAATCCCGTTTTGCCCCATTTTGCCCCACTCTCCCCTATAAACTCGTGTTCTTCATTTCCCCAGGCATGCAGGCCAAGCCCGATACATTTTACCTCCCTTTATTGTTCGTTCGCCGGACGTGCACAGGATGTAGGTGACTCTACCCTGTTATAATATCCCGCCACGATTTTCTTCTTTTGCTCTGGCTTTCGTCTCGGGTTTTCGTTTTTCCTCCAGCAGCACTAGCAGCAACAGCAGCGGCAGCGGCAACCACTCGACGCAACGAGTCCTCGGGCGCGGCGCACTATATTAATTTTCATAATTCGCCGAGCTACCCGTGTGGTACCAGGCGTAGGGTGCATATGCAATTATTTTGCATATAGCCCGGAGTCGACCGGTCGCTTTGTGCACCGCGCGCCGACGCTTTCCGCACAACGAGAGACTTCGGCCAGATGTCACGGTGGGTTAACGCCGCGACCCCCGCACCCTCCCGGTGATAGATTAAAAGAGCGTGGAATCGACCACGCGCTCTAGACTAAAATAATGAGGAGTTATTACCAACATCGCGTATAACGCAAGCCGCGGGGTACTTGCTGCGCATTAATTATAAAGAATTTTCCTCATCTTTGTATTATTTAGTGGCTTTGGAAGTAAGTTTGTTGGGGCTGGTCGAGTTATTATTATTATTATTATTATTTTTTCGAAATTATTTTTACAACGTGTACACGCAGATTGAACGCCTCGGCGAGTCGTCGATGGTGTGTTGTTCATCTCGAGTGGTTCCGGGGGGACTCAAGTTCCCGTGTTAATTTAATTGCTATTCGTTCCTGTCCGATGCGAAAACTAAATACAAAGGGAACGAGAAGAGAGCACCGCTGCAGAACGAGATTCAAGTGGGAGTTAAGAGAAGTTCCAAGCGAATTTGCGAAATCACGAGATTTTTCGAGAGTGTGGCGATAGAATGGACGCGAGGGCGGCGAGGGAGAATCCGATCCGCACGGGTACAATCCCGGCGTCAGTAGTGCAGAGAGCGGCATCGCGAAACGACTCGCCAGGGGCTTATACTCCGACGGCGTTTCAAACCGGCGACGACGATCATTAAAAAGTTTAATCGTTTCGCCATTCAAGTGCGGACGCGAATCCGACACTCGACCACCAACATCGCGCAACGCGGCGCGCTGCGCGCCGGCCTGGAAAATTTTACTACGGTATCCCTTTGATTCATTTCATCCCCGCTCCGCCGACGCTTTTCCGCGTCTCTCATCCTCCCGAACAAAGGGAAACCATCCTAGTTTCCGTCCCACCGAGTAATTGTCATTGCATTTCTTTTTTCTTTTTTTCGAAGCTCCAAACAACCAATCAGCCTTAAAAAAAAAAAAAACGCATAAGGTATAAGTCGCGAATATGGACCGTCCCGATCAACACGTCAACTATGACACATGGACCGGACCACATTCGCCATTTTTACCCTTTCCGTCCTTCCGCCACTTTTCCCACAGCTTCGGGATTAAAAGCAATGAGACTTCTCCCGATTGCCGACACCGTGACGCGGCTAAATAGAATTTAGTTTGCCACACGCTGAGAGCCCGGATCCTCGGATGAGACCCATAGCGTGGAGAATAGTGACACGGAGTGCAAGCTCACAGAAATGACTCTCAGCCGGCGAGCACGAGTGTAGGTAGGAAGTACGCTCGCTCGCGCTAGTTCCTCCGCGCTTTTTCTACGGCACTTAATTTCACGTCTGCTGAGAGTCCAAAGTGGCGCGCCGGTCTCACGGAATAGTCCGTGGTAATGGGCTTATCCCGCATACGCTTTTACGAGACTTCCTTTCATTAAAATTTTAAACGAAGCTTCTGCTGTAACCAACCCCTCGGCTCGTCCTCGCTCGCCCCGGTTGCCTCATCGTTGTCGGTTCTCTACATTACGCGTTGTAAAATTAATCCACCTAGGCCAAAGCGAGAGGGAGACGGCGTCAAGGGATGAGCCGCGACGGCCACAGACTCTTTCCTGTTCGCGGCAGTGAAGAAGTTCACGCCACTGGTTAATCAAGGTGGAAGACGCTGGCTCGTCGAGCCGGCCGTGTGTTCTCGACGTCAGAATGTTCCTCCCGCACAGCCAAGGCAAAAGTAGCGCGACGCCGTCACTTCCCTCACGATTTTCACTTTCAGCAAGCAAGCAACCTAAATAAGAGTTGAGGCGCGTTCGAGGATGAGTCGTACACGACGCCTCGCACGAGGAAACTCATTAAATACACCGAGCAACCCGGCAGCAAAGTACAGAAGTGACTGCGGCTTCGCGTCTTCAACTATGCATTAAACGGACCAAAACGTTTCCGCTTAACGAAGCGTTACTCTTAACGAGACACGATTTTCTTCTTAATAGTCTCGCGGCGGTGAAGTGCCACGAAGCGCGGAGCGCGAACAAAATAACCACGGTTGCACGGAGAAAAAAATTCGGGCAGACGGTAGAACAAATTCAGCCCATTACCGACTCTGATGAATGCCTTCGTTGGCGGTGCGTCAAAACGATAAACCGTGTATTACTCGCCTTGGTGAATTTGTTAAAGCGCGCAGTGACACCCATTGTGTATATTTGCTTGGCCCGTCCATACGCGGGATAATAATTATCCATTGGCTTGTCCGGCAAATGGACAGCGCATTAATTATTCCAATCGTCGTTTTGAATGGGAACATTTTTTGAAACACCCTTCGCTCAGCCAAAGCGGATTTGCACGGGTGATCGGGTCTGTGATCGGCTTGTTCGCTGTCGAGCTTCATTCGTCCTCGTATATCCGTCGCGTACATTCGCAGTCGCGCGAGGGGGGATACGAGAGTTACATAGCCACGATAGCGTTTAATGCTATGTGAAATTTAGCACAATCGCACTGACGAATGACGTACACGGTTCCGCGAAATTCGACTATACCGCTTTCATTGTTTTTGACCGGACCGCGGGGTTCTGCTGGAGTTGACGGAGCAACAAAGCCGTCGCTCGGTTATAGTCAGGTCCTCTGTTGCGTAAACTCCATTTCGTCCAGATTTTGAGAGAATGGGAAGCAAAGAAAGGGGGACGAAGCTCGATTGATGACTCCCGCAAATACAAATTGTTTTCGCAGCCTTCGGCCCATCCACCACTTTCCGTTCCATCCTGCTCCTGTCAGCCTGGCTGTCTGGCAAGTGTTGCTCGCATCCTTCATGGGAGATCTCGTCACTTGACACACGAAATCTTGTATACAAAAAAAACTCCCCTACAGAGGGGACCGCCCGTTTGTCTTTACCCTCTTCCGTACAGCACAGTAGGCACGGTGAACGAAAAACATGCTTGCCTGTGAAGCTTCCACAGTAGTTAGCGTTTTGGTGATTGAGACCCTCCTCCCCGTGTCAACGGAGGATTTCCCTATCGCACGTTAGGTCCGCAGGAGGAGGAGTATGAAGAGATCGATGTAATCGTCGATGGAGGCGTTTCTCTGGCTCACGGGAATGGAATTCCTGGTGCGAATCGCAGAAACGGCAATCGCCACCGCACGCTTGATTGCTACTCGAGGAAATCGACACCTTGCCAGTGAGGAGGAGCGAGAGCACTCGGTGCTTTAGGAGCAGTCACAGGAGGACACGAGATTCCGAGGGGTTCGAGGAGGAGGAGGAGGGTGCGGGAGAACTCGCGAGTACTAAATTGCGAGTCGTTATCACTCCCGGCAGACCCGGCCTCGTTCCTCGGCCGCGGCACCTCGCCGAAGGAACGGGCCCATTGCGGAGGGAACCAAACCGCTGGTTCACATAGAGCTAGGCTCTTCGCGCGCTGCCTCACTCGCTCGGTTGCAACCCCCAAGTTAGATGAGTTCCAGTTACGCGCTGGAGAACTGTGCCGTCGAGAGAGGCAGAGGGAGAGGGAGAGAGAGAGAGAGAGAGAAATGGGATGTAGATGTAGAGGGTGAGGACGGTGCGAGCCCCCGAGCTAGAACTGTGTAGGATCTCGTCCCCGGTGAGAACGGTCTTGGATGGGTGGGTTCGCCAACCTCCCGTCGTATTATTTCTCGGAGGAATTATCCGATGCAACGGGAAGAGGTCTGAGAATGCTCGCGAGTCGTGTTCCGCGCGACAAACAGAAACAGGGAACGAGGGAACTTTAAGCATACGAATCATCCGATAAGGAATATTTCGGAGGGTGTAACAGTCTTCGCGACCCTGGCTGTGTAGACGTTACGATACGGCATTACCGGGGAATCGGTATCGCGTGCCTTGAATTCAATACAACGCAAATGCGCTTCTCTATCTCGGTTTCGCCTCGGGGATGGACAGTCTCGTAAATAGTTCAGTATAGCCACTGTACACCGGGGATACCAAAGTCGTTCGATAGATACGAGGGGATGAGCCGCTCCCCCATTCTTGAGGTATCCGCAAGATACTCTCGATACAACTATCGTCGTTTTATCCAAGTACGGGGAGAGTTGAACTATGTTTGTTCGTGCGCCGGTTAATTTAGTTGTAGCACGTTCATGTATCGAGAATACGACGATAAGGATATTATTATGGACAGAATACCGATGTGGGGAAAATACTTCCGCGTCATGATTTCGCCTTTATCTCTCAATAGGATCCGAGGTCGCCAATTTTTGTTGTCTCCTCGAGGTATCTCATATCCATAAATACATTTGGACCACACCTGCGTATGCTCCTTTATTGGATACTTTCACAGCCGACCTTTTGCCCAGCGACCCTTCTCCACTTTCCGCGAGTACGTTACCATGGTCGCCCTTCCATCAGGTGTCACCGTGCACTTATGACTCGAGAGGTTTTTGGGAAACACAGCTCGCTGTTCCCCAGCTTGCAGGTTCTCGTATTACCATTACGAATCCTCTCAAGAATACACACACACGAGCGCACGATACGGATATGCCTCACGAGATGAGCTCTACCGTTGGGAGGAGACATGCGGGAAGCTCCGAATGGATGTGGCAAACGGGTCAGAGGTTCGGTATCGCGTGCCTCGAATTAAATTTAACCTTCCCAAAGCCAAAGCATCGTCATCCAGGGAGACATTCCACCGAATGGCCGAAGCCGGCCGGGATAAGGTATACGAGAACTACCACACGACCCCATCAGCCGATGCGGTTTGGGGCTTCCATCGAAATAGACGCGAACGTGCTCCCAAAGATTGTACCTATACAGTCACCGTATTACCTCAGGACTACGGTAGAGCCCCGGTAGTTTGGGTCCAATCTAAATTGACGGGTTCGCATCCCGAAACAGCGGCACACGCTGAGACAGAAATTAGACCTAATTGTTGATTGGACAACGAAGAAGGAAATGAACCGAAATAATCGAAAGTACTGTCGACGATTTCGCCGTTCGTTAACTTTCCGTGGAAATTTGCAAACTCCAGATTTTACGCTACAAATAGTTTGGAAAAAATTAACGGTTTCATCGTCTCTCGACAATTGCTTTTAGAAATTTATTTTTACCCCGTCGTTACTCCTTGCTCAATATTTGATGCGGCAACACAAGTCAGAAGTTTCGTAAAAATTATACTCTATCGCGCGAAGCTCGCCGATATTGCTGATATCTGAAAAATGAGGGAGGCAACGCGAAACTATTCGTGAAAGCGTGTCGATCGATGAGATACATCCCCGGTGTACATTCTTTTTCTTCTTTTTCCATTTAACTGCTTATAAACGGTTAACGTTCAACGGTAACGTTGAAAAAAAGTTTCGAGTTCCCTCTCAACTTCGCTCTCCATTCTCGCCCGAGAAACTCGCCGGTACGGATTATGCAGAATTTTCCAAACGTTTTAATCCCCCCCCCCCCCCCCTTCGCCGTGAAAATCTTGGGCGTCTCGTCTCTTCCTCTCTCGCGTTGTTATACCGGTACCCACTTTGCACCAGTGAACTCCGACGAGCTACAACTCTATATATAAGTATAATATAAATCTTCTTAAAAGTTGAACTCGAATCTACGTAAAGTAAGTGTTTTAGTGCCCTCGAGCTACAAAATTAATGCTCGAACAATGTTACCAGCGTGCGACCGTGGAAAGCCGGCGAGAAGAAAAACGCGGTTGTCAGACGTGGCTCTGGAGTGTCCTCAAGCAAAATGACCGAGGGCAGAGTGTTCATCCGTATGAATATCCCGGCTCGTAGAGTGTTTCGGTACAGCTCAAAGGTCTCGAGGGGGGTGGCGATCGGGGGGCGGGGGGGGGGGGCAAAGCTCCGAGGCCACGTCCGGTTGGATATACCAGGCACGTACACGTCGTGCGGCTGCCAGAAACCCCGACCGTCCGACTATTGAAGGAGCTACACTACTGCCTCCACGTTGAAAATGTCGTAACAATGTACCTACGCCACGGGCACCTCTACGAGACTCGTGTACACTGCCTACTATTCTCACACCCCGTTCTCCTCGTCCGACCCCATTAGTTTCACGACTCGAATCATTCTCGTGGAAGTATAACTCATAGTTTACTACGCCGACAGAGAGCGAGACACCTCTCGGTTACAAGCGATAGTACAACCCCTACGTATACGTACACGAATATTCGGTGTGCGGAACGGCTCCATTACGATTTTCACGTTGGGCAAAGCCGCCTTCCGACTCTGCAGACCGCGATAGACCGAGAACTTTGAATGGGCAAAATTTTACGAGTTGGGCTCCGGCATCCACTTTGCCGTCAGGACGAGAAGCGGCGCGGAACAGTAACGTCGTAGAACAAAACTCCGACCGGGCTCCGTCGCGAATTACGAGATCTTTCCTCCACCGTAATAACACCGCAGGAAATAACAAAAAATTTATACATCTTTCTTCTCCCTTACCTTCTCGTTCCAGCAACCTCGACGACTTTGCACCGGCTCCTGCTCCACCAGAACGGCGTCAACGTCCAGTAGGAACTACTCGCACTTCTCGCCCAGCCTTCCTCGGGAAACAGAAGTACCTGGAACCAAGGAGCGAAAAGACGCGTATTAATTTTGCGCGCACGGTGCGGCGTGTCCGTTAGTGCTACGTGGCAGATTAAGTTGAGAGTCGCGTGGGAATACACGAGGGAAATACGGAAGAGCTGCTGGCGTGCGGGTAAAAGTTGTACGTGCGTCATTCTTATATACACGTATGCATTTGAGAAATATGAAAAAGAGGACTCGGGGTTATTGACCTGAGGCAGGAGAACCGACACACTCCCTCGTTCTGTCGCCGTTGCCGCTGAGTACAGTAGGAGAGCGCGCGATGGCAACATCGACAACGGTGTCACTCCCAGTAGCGGAGGCGCGAGAGGGAAAGCCCCGAGAATATAAGAAGGAGAAAAACGGGAACAGGTATGTAGGAATATCCCACATGTGTGTCACGACTGCCGCTGGTGGTGCCGCGGAAAGTCGCACACAGGGAGCAGCGGCAGCATCTCTTCGTCCCCGTTCTTCCTTTCCTTCCTTTCTCATCTGGCTTTGGCCTCGCTCTTGGGGGTTTCCTTTTTTCAGCCCCTTACATTCCCGCGAGGTTGACGGTGCGACAGAAATATTGGCATTCCCCGGAGTCGCGTGTGACTTGCTTCGCTAGCATTGAATAGGAAAAAAAAAAGAAGCCAAGTTCGATGGTGGCTGCGACGACGATGACCTCCAACATATTCACCGTGCACACGCTTTCTGCATTTCGATGTTCACGCCCGTACTACACGAGACTCGCTAGGTTACGTGGCTCTGCGGTATTGCGTTCCCGCAGATGTGAGGAATTCCCATACACGAGACTCTTACAAGCATCGACAGCCGAGGAACACGTTTTACCCGGTGCACGATTTTTCAATGGCCTCGAAACATGATTGACGGAAGCGCGCAGCCACCCAGCCAACCCGTGTATCGCCGCATTGTAATACTCGCTGTATCTACCCGTACCGGAGACGCGACGTATATTTTTCTTTTTTCTTCCTCTATTGATCGCCACGTGAATTAGATGGTGGAGCCTGTCCCATGGAAGGCTCGTGCTTTCTGTGCGGGAACGACGGGAACCGCGGTAAATCATTGAAAAGCGAGCGTCGCGAGCGTACAGTTAAATTCGCCAAGCACAGCGAATAAATCGGAGCGTGTATGTGCGCTGTACGCAAGAACGCAGTTAGACGGCAGTCCGACCCGGTGAATTTTGGGGAATGTATTCTCCGCAGGGACCCGGAGCAAAGACAGGAGTGCGGAGAACCCCCTGCAGCGGCGAGCGTACGATCCGCGAGTTTCGGCGAACTCTCTCCTTGCCAAACTTCTCTCGATTTCGCGTTACGGCCGAGTGCACTGTACAGCGCCGCGAATCTCGCATCCAATGCGGAAAACCCTCTCGGCTTCCTCGGTGTTTCTCCGTCTCTCCGGTGCTTCGAGAGATTCGCGATTTTATCGGGTCGTGCCTCTGATATAGACCCTCGCATGGCGTACACGGAAGATCGCCCGACGAAAATTTTGCCGATCCAGCGGGTAAACAAGTATATCGAGATCCGCGGGAGTTTCGTTTCTCCCGCGACTCGCCCCACGGCTGGCGAATATACCTGTAACACCACCGCGAAAATCTGCTGACAAGGGTGCTTCGGGGTTGGTTATTCGATACCGAGATTTATCTTCGCGCTTATACACCGTCGGCTCTTTCGTTATTATAACGCCCTCTCGATACTCCCACAAATCCCTCGTCGATATACTCGCTGACCCAACCCACCCTTCCCGCTCCCCTCTTTCCCGGATAGGCTTTAATAATTTACCAAGTTTCGCAAATATTTGATTTAGCCGACCGACCATTATGATATTACTGCTAGAGCAACATGTATTTTCCACGGATGTACATTTTGAAAAGCCCGTGGCCATTATCGAACCTCCGCTGCGGGCTGATGAGAGAACCCGGTACGAGTATCGGGCACGGGGGAGGAGATTTATTTTCACTTACAATCGTATTTTTCCCCGCTTTTATGCACACACGAGCCGAACCCGATATCACTGTGCCGGCAACGTACCATGTCTCGCGAATAGATATCATTTTTTTGCATAGGGGAGACCGGGGCCAAATGGCACAGCGGGGCAAAACGCAACAGTGAGGGCAAAACTCAATTTTCCAATAATTTTTGGATGCCCCATTTTGTCCCAACGATACATTCGGATTTTCAAAACCGTTTTGTCCCACGTACCACCATCGCCACCATCCAAAATTTATCGGAGAATTGTGTTTTGTCTCATTATCCCGTTTTGCCCCGGTGTGCCAATTTGCCCCGCTCTCCCCTACGCGTTATACTCGATGTTTCCTAAAAAAAAGCATTATCATCGGATACGATAGAAATTCTTCCTTCATCGGCGGAGCCTCGAGTATCGGTTGCATACGAGGGTATTACCGACGTCGAACGGGCGCGGCTCTCGGCATTCGGTTGAAGTTCACATAATTATCGACAATAATATACGACCTATATACGAGCCGGAGATACAGCTTTCGCGCTATGCAGCCGTGTATATTCCGGGCGCTGCCCACAAATGCAATTCGCTACCAGCCTGCCGAAAATTAACTGAAATTACAAACGCACGCAGCCAGTCCCTCTTTCCCTCTTGCCCCGCGCGAATCTTCCTCCGGGGCTCTATATCGAAATCCAAAATCGAAATTGATTTACGTTCGGAGCACCGAACCGAACCCCCTCGAGCGTTATACTCCTGTCGCGCGGTACATTTACCGGTACGCAATTAATTTGCAATTGGATAATTACGACCGTTCGTGTCCTTTCGCTGCGGGAACCAACGTGCAAAGTCCACCGAGGTGTGCCGAGGTACGATCGCCGATGAAAGCTCGCTTTTCCTTTGACGCATCGAAGCTGCAAGAGTGCGGAACATCAAAGTGGCATGGGGTCTTCTCTCATGATAAAAAAAAAATCTCACACGGAATCGCTCGAAATTTTTCACTGATATTTTGCAAGCAGCCTCGGCGAATTTTCCAGCGAATAGTCGAGAAAATTCTGCCGAACGAGCTCAAAGGGAACAATCGGCGGGAAAACATTGGCACTGTATCCTTTTTTTTTATGTTTGCCCAACGTCGCGAGTTTGCGGGATGGATTACAAGTATTTATTCGGCCATAGGTGAAAAGGGCTATTTGGACGAGTTTAAAAAGAAGAGCGTGACGCGCTGCATACGCTATCCGTGAAGTATCACGTACATGGAGAGAGGGAAAGAGAAGAGAGGGAGGGGGTGGCGTCACGTTGGTCGGACGTGGGTAAAAAGTTTTCGCGCTTGGCTAGTCGGGTAGTGAGAGAGCTAGTGAAAACGGCGGACGTCGAACAGACGAGTCGGACAGCTCACCGGGAGCGTACATAAATCATCCGGAGGGGCCGGTCTCGAGAGCTCATGTTGAAATAGCGTTGCAGCACACGTCCTTGGCGAGCCCGTGCAGGGACGCTATTTAACATCGCATCGAGCTTGCAAAAGAGACTCTCTAGTCGTCGCAAAGAAATAGCGGAGAATAAAGAGCGAAGAGAGGATCCAGTCGGCGGGATCTGTAGCGGAAAGGAGTGTGTACACTGAAAAAGAAATGGGCGGAGGGTCCCTCCTGTAATCCTCTTACGATTGCCACGAATCGGGAGTACGATCGCCAAAGTGAAAAGCCATAGCGCGAAGAGAGGGGGGGAGACGGATGGAGTCGAATTTGCAACGCCGCATGCAGAGTTGCATGCCAAAGCTGCTGGCGCAGAGTTTATCCGAGTCTCCTGGCTGGTCCAAAAGGTTCGGGAAGTGCAAACGTTGCCCCGAATTCCCGCTTACTCTTTCGCAAGAAAATCAAGTTCGCTGGGGGCCGAGAGGGAGGCGGAGGCGATGCACGTCGGTGGTGGAAGTAGCTCAAAATAATTAGAGAAATAGCTAGTTCGTTCGCCAGAAGCTCCGCGATATCTCCACTCTCGTCCGGGCAGCTTTACACCCGGTTGCTGGACGCCGTCCCGGCAAATATGCCGGCGGCTCTTCGCAATTACGGATATTACCGGACTTCGAGTTCCTCTCGCTAGCCGGAAGAGCCAACATCATGAATCTGATGTACGCGCCCCGCATACGGCGGCCCGGAAACCCCCAGTTACGCTCCGCTCTTCCCATACACATAGCTCCGCTCGGCTTATGAGAGTTTTTTTTGCGAGGGAGATTCCTACGACCCTTCCTCGGCTCGTATGAATTAATCTCGATTTTCTTTCACCGTGGGTTACCGCGTTCATTTTTTGGTCTTTTTTTTCTGACCCGTACATTAGAGCTGATAAATAACCCGAGAACGCGATAGCGTAACGATAGGCAGTAACACGGGGGAACGAGGGAATCGCCGAAGAATTATGTTTACCAGAGGTATGTTTGCCTGCGCGGGAGTCGGAGCGATGGACCATCAGTGGTCGTGGCAGGGCGGAAACCTGGCCAATGGCAGAAACGCAATTTACATTCGCCACTGGAAATTTTCCGTGAATTGAATCGAACTCGGGGCTCTCTCATTCTCTCTCGATTCAGCGAATATTTCACGAATTCCTATACCTCGCTTTTACCGGGTTATTTCTCTTTGTCCGGGGCCCGTGAGTTTTCAGCTGCGCCTCTCGCTCCGCCCGGATCGCTCCGGGTACGAACGAACGAACGTTCGCACCTGAATAACACGACGTACCCGTAAATTATATTAATTCTCATTGAAATTCCGGAAATAGTTTTGAGTCTCTGGCACGAGCGTGAAACCGTGGGGGGGAGAGTGGATGTAGGCGTCGCGTTGCGGAGCGAAGGATGAGGAATGCAGGGAGAAGAATTCACTTCGTAAAATCCGTTTCGCTGAGGCTCTCCGGCTCCCTGCCTCTCCCCGAAGTTGCAGAGTGTTTGGCACGACGAGACTCAGTTTATTATTGCTTTGGCAAGTTCCACGGGGACGAGGTGGCCCCTCTTGTCAACAAGCTGCCTCCAGCCGTTGTCTCTCGGCGATTAATAATTAAACGCACCGGCTGTAATTGCGATCGGTGGAGGTTTCGTGTTCGGAGGAGAATCGGCGGAATGCAATAAGGTTCGTCGATGTACACCGAGGGAACCCTTCCTCTTTCACGCGGCTAAAGTAGCATGCCGCCGCAGTGGAGTACATGCTGCACCTAACCCGTTTTGCTGGTTAGGCGCCGAACCCGGAAAGCTTTCGTGTGCCGAACTAGATACACACTGAGAGTGTGATAGAGGCGAATGTAAATTCGATTGGGTTTGGCTGTCGCGCGAAGTCCCAGCGAACGGCGGCGGCGGGGCATTGCACACCGGCATGCCCACTGAAGCGTGGATCCCGCCAGCATCGGGCAATGCACCAGTTTAGGAACGAAGAGCCGAGGTGAGTGAGACCAGGGAGGGAGAGAGCCGCCGAGTGAATGATAGCCGCGGCGGCGTTTCTATTCATGCTTGGAATACCGCCCCCGAACTGACCGGTCGCTCGTTTCGTACCCGCCAGGCCGTTGCACTACCGGCCGAACGATGCGTACCCGGTTAATCCAATAATCCCCCCTGCATCGCTCCATCGGTCGACTATCATCCACGCCCCTTCTTTATCAGGCTCATTTCGAAGCACGCGGCATCCGTTATTGTATTTTATCTCGCAATTACTGCATTATAGCAGAGGCCAACTTTTAATATTTCAGCTGGTTCGTTATGCGAAATATTGAAATTTTTGGGACTTTCGAAAAGTTCCTGAAACGTGCTTTCGTGAACGTGTAATTTTCATTTTTTTTCCCCAATAAATTCATCCATCGAAAGTCAGCCACTCTTTGAAAAACAACAAGTTTCGGAGAGTTCGGAAGCGAAAAGATCTATACATAGGGTCATAATTGGTAATGCAAGAAGATCTTCGCACAGATATATAGTGCAGATGAATGCGAAGAGGCCGCACTGTTGTTAGTGTGGTGAAACCCATCGTATGCTCGATAAATTCATCCATCGAAGGTCGGTCACTCTTTGAAAAACAAAAAAGTTTCGGCGAGTTCGAAAGTGAAAAGATGTAGGAGAGAACCGGGCAAAATGGGGCAACGGGTTTTTGGCCAAAACTAAATTTTCCAATCATTTTTGGATCGGACAAGGTGGCAAAACTGGGCAGAAAAGGCTGATGTATCCGACAGGGCAAATTCGGCATCCAAAAATTATTGGAAAATGACGTTTTGCCCAAAAACCCCGTTTTGCTCCGTTGCCCCATTTTGCCCCGCTCTACCCTATACATAGGGCTGTAATTCGTAATGCAAGAAGATCTTCGCACAGATATATGATGCAGCTGAATGCGAAGAGACCGCACCGTTGTTGCTGTGGTGAAACCCATCGTATGCCCGGTCGGTACACAGTGTCGGGTACAGACGCAAGGGTGCATCAAAGAACAGCCATGAGTAACGTGCCCGCGGCTGCTCGGCGTCATTCAATATCGCACTTACCATGATTCGCGTACTGGTAAACCGAGACTGGATGCTCACCGGGCTGGTCGCCCCCGCCCGACTGTGGTTTCTGAGTCGTGAATAGCCTCCGTGGCGCCTCGTTACTCGCCCTCGAGTTTGCAGTATACCCGAACGGTATATCTTGCCCCTTGGTAACCAGAGGTTTCGAGTTTCAGGATCGCCGGTCTCGTCTTTTCACTCGCGTAAAAGTATCAAAATAAAAATAAACCTGCCCATCGAAGTGATTCCTCGATTTTCTCCAACCAATGCAGCTGCATTCGAATCATCATTAGAGCCACGGATACCCAAACGACAATAGCCTCTCTCGCCAAGCGTTGGGAAAACGTGACTCAGACTAATCGAGCTAAGCCCCCTGAAACAGCAGAAGCAGAAGCGGATCTCTCTCGCTCTCTCTGTCCCTCTCTGTCTGTTCGTAATCCTCCGCGTTCTCCTGTGCACGCCGGCACGCCACCCGGAAGATCCCGGATCGCAATTAGTAACATCATCAGCCGAACGTTCGAGCTGTATCGTTAACACCGAGAACATTGTCCGGGAGCTTCGAGCTGAACGCGTACGGTTGTTATATGCATCCAGCCGTCTATACGTTCCCGTATATACTTGCCCACTGTTGCTTTCCTCCTCCTGCAACCCCCGTCGCCCCCCGGCAGCTGCTGCTACCACTGGACACATCGATAAGTTAGCCATGCGCGGATCCAGGTCGCTCGTATGGATCTGCATGATCCGTATGTACGGCAGGCCCAATGCAGAGGAATCCTTCGCGAACCATTTGCTACCTAATCGTCTAATATCTCCGCTGAGCCGTTCGGCACATGCTCCGTGGGCACCGTTTCCAAAGGACCAGACGGATGACGAAGACCCGGTACGCGGTGGCTCTTCGACAAATTACATGTATAAGCCTCATCATTTAAATAAAAGTTGCGCTCACCGATTTCAAGACCGTTGAATTATAGGGGAGAGCGGGGCAAAATGGGGCAACGGGGCACAACGGGGTTTTTGGGCAAAACTAAATCTTCCAATCATTTTTGGATCGGACAAGGTGGCAAAACTGGGCAGAAAAGCCTCATGTATCCGATAGGGCGAATTTGGGCATCCAAAAATTATTGGAAAATGACGTTTTGCCCCGTTACCCCATTTTGCCCCGCTCTACCCTACCTCGAGCGAAAGATATCCAAGACTCATGACTCATGAATAAAATTCGGATGCTTTAATTAAAAGTATTACACGAGGGGGTTGGAGGATGGAGAGAGAAATCCTGAGCATTGGTGCTCCGGATAGGATTAATGTCTTTGGACAGCAATAACGATGAATAAGGTAGAAGAAACGCCCCGGCGAATGAGATGAGCTCGGTTCGTTGAAAAGGGGCCAATTAGAGGCATGGGGCGGGTATAAATTTACGACGGAGATTAAACTCTCTCGCAGTTCGGATTAGAAATCCTAGAAATCGTCCCGCGGAGCGGGAAGGAGCCGTGAAAACGTGCCGCCCCCGTAGCGTGAGTATTAAACCCATTGAGGAAAGTTGGCTGGGGCTACATCAGAGAGCCTGGACGATGGTATAATTCTAGGTCAGCTACACTTTACACTTGCCCGACGGTATCTAATTAGATACGTTCGTGGGGATTATCCTCGCGTTCCGTAATGGCTTCGGGCAACGGAACGCGATCGCATA
The DNA here is from genome assembly GCA_030522725.1 of Ichneumoninae sp. B BG-2022a. NCBI lineage: Eukaryota > Metazoa > Arthropoda > Insecta > Hymenoptera > Ichneumonidae > Ichneumoninae sp. B BG-2022a. The sequence goes on from JAPYZD010000700.1 coordinate 24,272, forward strand.
TACACACAACCGCTTATCCGACCATTTTGTACGACACCGATCTAAAATCTCTCGTACGAAATGACGAGATTAAGTTGGCCCAGGCTTACCCCGAATCGCTGGAACCGCGACGCGGATAGATGGATCCGCTCTTCGATCTACCAATGAAAAAGCCCCGCACGCCGTTCGGGTTTGACGTTGAAGACTTGGCTGTCCTATATATTTTTTTTCATTTTTTTTATTACTCTGTCACTGACGATTTTTTCTGCTCCAAATAGCAAGAGCGGGATGCCCTCGCTCGGGGTGGTAATAAATCTCGGTGCGCCCGGTGAGCCTCCCTCTCTATACTGCCGCAGGCTGTTCTACTCTGCTCACGGGACAAACTATGGCTTACCGGAAGTTACTGCCACAGAGCCCGACTAACCCACTGCTGCTCTTCCTCTCCTCCTCTTTCTCTCTCTGGCTCGCCGCTCGCTCTCACCGACCAGAAATCCGAGTGCTACTATATACGAATCCTTCGGAAGACCGCAGACTCGAAGCGCAATCCTGCTAGGTATCATCCCAGTGCTATCTACCGCTATACAGTTGCCGTGCATGTGTCTCGTGTGAAGATAACTCTCGCACGAAAGTATAGAACCACGTTAGCCCCCCCCCCCCCCCCCACCCCCGCCCGGCCGCCTCGTGATCTATTGCTCGTTCAATCCTCTCATTTCTACTTGCGGCGCCGAGCTCACCGCATAGCCCAAGTGATGAGACTTCGAAAGTGGCATAATATGTAGTAGGACACCACTCGATCACTCGCGGTAGAGCAATCTCGATTAATTTCAATCGAAGCCATCGGGCCCTCGCATTCGTTTTTCCGCCCTCCCTGTCGATTTAATAAGCCTTCAAAAGCTTCGATGGAACTGATCGAGAGCGAAAGCGCGGAGCCAGTGCGATATCACCGAGGAGGAGGAGGAGGGTTGATTGAAGCTACGAACCCAGCCATTTTCGCCACACCGAGTCCGGGAGAGCAAAAACTTCTTTCCCTTTCTCTCGTGACTCTCATTTCCCCCTCCTCCATTCGCCCTCTCCCCCTTCCTCCCTCGCCCTTCCCGCTCGTTTCTCACTTATCCGAGTGCGCGCGCTCGGCGGCACCAATCACGACCTTCCAGCAGCGCGTTTCGCTTCAGTTCTCGGCTTCTCGGCATTGATTTCAATCAATCCTTTTGCCGCCGCTGCCGCTCTCCCGTTCACCCTCGACAACCCAACCCCTGACGCCTCCGTTTCCTCTCGAGTACCCCCGAGCGAGATCCGGCAAATGTTTCTCTACCTCGCCTCCCACCACTTCCATTCGCAGTGCTCATCCCCCCCCCCTCCACCAGCTTTCCGGAATCATCCAGTTTCCCGGGAAATCCGCTTTACCCGTTCACACGCCGAAGGAAAATTACCAACAGCTTCGTTGCTCCCGGTCCGGTCACGTCATTCCGACCGGAAGAATTCATTTAAATCCGACAAATTGGGTCATTCGAACCAACGGGGCGAGTTACACAAAGCTCCTATCAGAATTTTTATAACTCTATTCATCGTGACAAACGGCCCGACGAGGGATGCGATGTATATATATTTAAAAAACGATTATATGCAATAAAACGTCGGGCCATATTAAAAAAAAGCTAATATGCGTTTGTCATTGCCAACCGGGCACGTGCGAGTACGTGCCCGGGATTTGAGAAAAAGACGGGGTCGAGAGTGAGACCGTAAGAAAGAAATGAGGTCGATTCTGCCGAGATTCAGTGCAGGATTTCCGTAGCGATCCGGTAATTAATTTTTTACTTATACTCGCCGGGAAATATACGAGAGCCGTGACGGGGAAAGCAAAAGTTCGCTAACGGCGGCGATAGCGCAGCTCGGTAACGGCGGTGCGGCAAGTTTTCCCGGGGCATCGAGATTTTGACGAGAGGAAAGAGAGCGAAAGGATGGAAAAGTGAGCAAGCGAGAGAAGCATCCCTCGTACGTGACGGTCGTTAGCCCACGTTAACTCAGCGCCCCCGCGGATGGGAACGACGTAGACGGCGTCGAGCAATTAAGCGTCGGGCGTGCGCGCGACATCCACCCCGCGCGTCTTTCTCCTCCGACCTCGGCTTGCCTTGTCTCTATTCGTTATCATCCTGTGATCGTTCTTGTAAATTGGATATTCTCCCGGATTCATCGTTAAGACTTCGGCGAAGGATCATAAGGAGAATTACCACAGTCGGTAACAAATCGCCTTACACAATTATCTCCGAGACTTAATATTGAGGACGGGAGCCTATTAGGTTTTCGTGCGGGGTTTTAGGTTTTCGAGCTGTGTTCGCTGTCAAAATGAATTGTAAATTTAATGGACTGGAAATTGAAATTTGCTTAAATTACTTACATTAATCGAACATTAATGCACTTGCATTGTAAAATAAAAATACGAGATATTAAAATTATGAATCTTTTGCCTGGAATTTACAAAAATATTCATTAAAAATACAAATTTTACTGTAAAATTGTAACACACATGTGTTTGAAATTTCAGAAACTGTTTATGTAAAAAAGCTTCCAATACCGTTCATTAATTTTCAAACCAATTTTTTTTTACAGTGTTGCTTTTGCCGGAATAGCAGGGGAATTGCGGCTGTTCGGTGGGTTTTTTTTTTACGTCGCCTCGAGGCTTCAATCGCAAGGTCCTCGTCAAACCGATCTAGTCCAAACTCTCGAACGAAAAGCGCCAGCTGGAGATAGAGGAAGAAAAATATACAAAGAAGAAACGAGGATTAACGGGAAGGGTGAGGAATCCAGATGAGGTGAGAATGAAAGGGTGTCTAATCGGTGGAGCCCGAGGTGTGTCAGTGAAGCTTGAAGGAGGGTGAGAGTGACGCGTCGCCGACGGCTCGCGCAAGCTGAACCATTTCCCGCAGGGGTGGGCATCTTTCGAGTGCCGCGAAAGGGCTTTAAACAAAGGCGGGTCGTTAGAAACAAGTGGCCGCGATGGAAAACGCCGACACCACTCGCCACGGATGCCTTGACAAACACACGCCATTCACGCGATAAGCATCGGCGTGAACAAAACGATACACGTAACACTGTACAATCTTAGCCGCGTACAAAATTCTCAATTCTTTTTTGTACATCCTAAAAAATGTTTAGAAATAGGTCGTTTTATGGCTGAAGGACTTCGGTCGATGGCCAATTGGCAGCACATATGTGATTGATGTCTGTTATGTACACTGAAAAAAAATATCAATGATTCAAGTAAAATTTGCTTGCGGGCTGCCAAGTAAAAAAATTGTTGTATCGATTCTACTTTCAATTCGTACAATTCCATACCGGATTGAACTGACAACATGTCACCTTGGCAGTCTTGCCGTCGTTGTTTCAATGTCATATGGACTTATAAGAATTGAAGATACAACTGAAACAAACATTTATTTTTTTCGGCAGCCCACAAGCGATTTTTTTTTCAGTGTATTAAAAACTGTACCATGTCATGCACTGTCAATAAATTCACTATCGTTACTACTTAGTAGTAGTAACCCCTTAGTAACCCCTTAGTAGTAAAACGACCTAGTGGTCATTTTACCCCACTCTCCGCTATAAAACGATAAGTGGAAAATCTGCGGTGGGCTATTGAGGACGATCGACCTGTCGAGGATGAAACGATCCCGGATTATCGTTACTCTCGGTACTTATGCCATAAGGAGAACTCGAGGAGAGATACGACTGTACTCGAGACCGAGGAGAAGCTGATGTAAGCTCTCAATGGCAGAGTTCTGAGAAAGAGAAACGAGAGAGTGCAGTGTATCACCGGCAAAGTACTGCAAGAGTAGAGAGACGAAACGCAAAATGTTGCGAGGTCGAGAGAAAGAGAGTAAATACGAAAAGGAGGAAAAGCGCGAAAACGCTCGGGGCAGAAGCAGCAACATTATCGGGGAAGGGAACCGTGCGGCTCCGGCCTCGTTTTTACCCGGGGACGACGTCGTCCCGTCAAGGGAAAGAGACGAATCGTCGTTTCTTCCTCTATTTCCTTCCCCTTTTTTTCATCCGGGATGCACGGCGCAAAGCTGCCGTAGCTTTTGCCGTGGCGGAGAGCGAGAGAGAGTAGTAAACCGTAGCACTGGAGTGGAGCGAAGCCGCGAGGTCACCCTTTGAAATCGAAGCTCGTTGGGAGCTCTCGTTTGGAAAAGAGACGAGGCGTCGGACGCTCGACAAATGCCAGTCGGCTGGCACGCCACAGAGTTTGCACTGTCCTCTCTCGATCCCCTCCCTCCCGCACCGCCCGAACCATCCCCGTTCCAACAGTTTCAGTGAAAAGATCCTCTCGCGCCCCCGGTTTCCACTTCACTCGAAAAAAATCATCAAAGTACCTTTGAACGACACGAAACACAGTTACCATTTCGTCTCTAATAAGCAAAACAGATTGAAAAAATTTCTCTCACCGCTAAAGCGACAAACAGTTTAAAAAGTCCGTAAATCCGGAGTGGATATAAGTTAGTGGAATCCGACGATCGTTAAATCTTGCGCGACGCCACGAACACGAGTGAGCTCAAACGGGAACGGGAATCGAAAAAAGGACAGGAGAATGAGAGCCGGGGAGGCAGGGAGAGTCAGGGAAACTGACAGAAGCATCGCTTCTGGCTCCGATGGCCGCGCCAGCGTCGGCTCTGTATACGTGGTAACGGACGACAGCCGGCAAGCACCACGATCCTGCGACCTACATCAACGCGCTGGGGATACATTATTACTATCATCGGAAAGCAAAGCTCCCGATGGTCGACGGGTAGCGGGCCGAGCGGCGCCGCGTCGGCCGGAGGGTTGTTCAGGGTCGGTTGCCATGGCAATGCGCGGAACAGAGAGACCGAGAGAAAGCGCACCCCGTAGCACAGCCAGGAACACCACCAGCCAGCGGCAGCCTGGAATCCACCCTCGCCTCTTTTCCTAGCTCCCCCGAGGTCCAGATTCTATGGCTCGTTCTCTTTCTCTCCGCTTGTTCCGTCGGCCTGAAAGCTTCGTTCGGAAAGCTCTCATTCCGCACCTTTCTCTCTCCCCACCGCCGCTTCCCGCACGCCTTCCGGTCGTGTATA
>JAPYZD010000701.1:0-29322 GCA_030522725.1 Ichneumoninae sp. B BG-2022a
TGTCAGGGCCGGCAGCTACATAAAGTAGTACTTTTCATACATGAGTTACATAATAGTACATTTCGATACGAGTGCGAAAAAACTTTTTCTGACGAGTGTTGCAATCACACGAGTTCAGAAAACGTTTTTCGCACGCGTATCGAACAAAATTTTATTTCACAAGGTGTGAAAATGGGGGTTTTTGCACGCGAAGAGTTCTGGCTCGTGTGAATGCTGCACTCGCCTTCGGCTCGTGCGGCATTTTCACACTCGTCAAGAACTCCCCTTTTTTGAATTTTTTTAGAATCTCATAGATGTTTTTCAGTTGCAAATTATTATTAAAAAATGTGCCATTACCGTAGATGCACCCTTCAGGATGTTGAATAAAAAGACGAGATTGCAATGCCATGGATGGAAGATCCGAAAGAACAAGGAAGTGACAAGAAAATTGAATTTGCAGATGAATTCGATCGACGTCGGGAGATTAAAAAGAAAAAAAACGAAGGAATCAAATTTTCATATCAATGATTTATGAAGAAAAATTTTATAACAGTACGATACACTTTATTTTTTAACCTTATTTTGAACTAACGGTATAACGACGATTCTGTTCTTCGCCTCGGGAATGCGCCACCACCTGCCCATCTTGTGTTCCTGACCGACGCCGACGACGAGATTGTTACCATCCGGCGTGAAGGCCATGGTATTCACGAAGCCAATTAGCTTCACTTCAAACAGCATCGTGAGACTTTTGTAGGATTCGCCGCATTTCCACAATCTTACTGCTCCGTCTCTCGAACCTGCTTAAAAAAAATGTAATTATCAAAAAAAAGAAAACATAAAACACTGTCGGGAAAAAAGTGCAAACATGTCCGAATCTCAGAAAGATCTACTCACCAGAGGCTACTAGATCAGTGTTTAGTAACGTAGCTATGCTGGATATCCACATTGGCTGTCCATTAGATTCGTCTTTACCGTGTGCTTCGGCGACCGAACACAGAGGCTTCTTCTTCAACGAGCCCCAAATGCAAAGTTGACCATCGTCGCCGCAGCTCAAAAAATTTTCCTCGTTTATGAGTTTTACAACATCGACGCTGCCGCTGTGACCGTTGTAGATCAACTGCGATTCCTCGACGATCTTCCAGATTCGAATAGTTCTGTCGTAACCACCGCTCGTTATCGCTCGCTCTCGCGATAAAGCGTCTATCGACGTTACGCCATTTTGATGACCGAAGCTTTAGAACGGATAAAGTAAAAATGTTAAAAATAAATAAATAAAAAAGAAAAGACAGGAGGGTTGCAAAAATTGCAGGAGTGATGTACTCGAAACCTCACTCACAGAGATTCGACATAAGCCATGTCGTCCAAATTCCAAACTTTGACGCTGCGATCCTCGGACGCAGAGTACAAGGTGTGCGTGTCCCTACGAAATACTAATCCGGTCACCGCGCCTCTGTGACCCTGAAGCTCTTTGAGCAGTTTGAAATCTTCGCCGGAGAATACTTTGATACCCTTTGAAGCCCCATCGCCTACGACCTGCAACAAATTAAGGTTTTAAAATTAGTGTTAATGGAACTTCGAGCACTGCTCGTTATTACACGCGATGTTTACTCTCTGCGATTGAAAAAAATTGGAAAATATCTGACGTCCACTTATCGAGATTTAACGCGTTTAGCATTGCTTATCTATTAATATTTTTATTTATTATTATTATTATCATTTATTCAGAATAAAGCTCTCGGACTATTTATCGATCTAAAGGACACGGAAAATTTCTACACATGTTCGACGATAATCACGAATACACCGATTATTTACGATTAGAAATCAATGTGCTTGTACAAAATAATAGTCAATGTCTTTTTTCTTACCAAAAATTTTCCATCAGTACTGATGGCTATACATCGAACGTTCTTTATTCCTTCCTCTGCTTTCCGTTTCCCTCTGAGAACCTTCAGCTTCGTTCTATCAGCCAGCAACCATTTTACGAGAGTGCCGTCCTTCGAGCCGGAATAAACGAACCGTCCGTCGCTCGAGAGGCACAAACAGGTGATGGAATCTTTGTGATCTTTGCATCTAAGCTCCAAGAGATCGGAGTGACCTGTGTAATTTGAGGCGACGGTTTTTCTCAAACGACCTTTCTCCTCCAGATATTCCTCCTGAAGTCTTCTGGCAACTGCACCCTGTTCGAACTCTGCTCTATCCTTTTCTGTAAAGTTACAAAACAACACGGGTTACATAGTCTCTAAGTAGTGGGAAAGAACTGTGAATAACTGTATAAATATTATTAACCATTTAATGTTTTAAAACCCCTTTGCAATTAATGGCACAGATTTTCGAGATTTTCCAAACTATTCTATCCTCACTTGAGTGGGCAAGTTTTTTCCAAAAAAATTTAAAGAAACCGAGACACACGAATGAGATTTTTGTCGAATAAAAAGAAATTTTTAACTACCCAATAATGATAAAAAAAAGATGTAAAAATTGTATTTAATATTCTTTTTCTGCCAAAAGTTACTAAAATGGTAAAACTTTTTTTTTTATGTAGAGCAATAAATTTTCGAGCAAAAGTAGCTGCGAAAATTCGGATGTTAAAACTTTTGAGTTATAGGTAGAACCAGAAAATTTTAAATGAAAATGTGTAGCCAAAAATCTTTCAGCCATTTTGCAGCAAGGCAAACAGCTCGGTAGTTAAAATTGGCGGTTACATAGAAATACCGCTTGGATTTTGAGTGACTAAGTTACAATTACGTCTCTACAATCAGTAAAAATATTATTAATCATCTAATTCTCTTTCACGTTGGATTATAAGCGTTAAAAAAATCAAGATTCTCACCCTCCTCCTCGATCTCGGTTAAATATTTCTTTGCTAATCTCAACCGTTTCTCCTGAGCCGTTTCTTTATCCTCGTCTGAGCTCTCCGACAAGTCCTGTTTCTTCTCCAGGTGTTCCTCCGCGAACTCCTCGTCACTGCTCGCTATACTGTCGTCGTCTCTTGGACCAAATTTCTTTTTACTGCCTTTTCGGACCTTGGATTGTTGATCATCAGAGAAACGCTTGGATTGGCCATTCAGCTGAAATTCGTTAGTTCATTAATAACAGTTGAATTTGTGCCAAATCGAAGAAAAAAAAAAAAAAAATTGTTAACTTGTAGAATTTTATTCTCTGAATGAAATTCCCCGAACCAAGTTTGTGCGATGCAAAACACAGCCGTTACAACTTCATGAAATTTAGTCTCGTGCAGATATCTTCGGGGTCACAAAAAAAAATCGACTAAAACGTACGTTAGAGAGCATTTTATAAACAGCCTCGGAAAAACTAACCTTTCGTTACGATTATGAATTTATTTGAATTATCAATAATTACCTTTCTCTTGGGTGCAGCACCTCGACTATTTCGTATAAAAAATGACATTTTTCTTTTGTCTAAAAGCTTGTAACAAGTGTTATTGTTGCTTTAGTATCCAATGAACTTTCATTCGAACCACATGGTCCCCCGAATTGTCGCACTTGTGTACAGGCCAAGTAGATTCCTATATTTCCTCACTCAGTCCCGTTTGCGTGTCTTCGAACTTCTGTTGCCATCTACACATACAGGTATGTACTCGGAGAACGTGTCTATTATTATTTTTAATATAGGAATTAAGTATGCGAAGAGTTGGGGAAAATAAAAAATGTTTCCAACGGTTCGAATATGGATGTTTGTGTCCAAAAGAGTAACAATTGTTATTGTTGCTTCCGTATCCAATGAACTTTCATTCGAACCAGATGGTCCCTCGAATTGTCGAACTTATGTATCGTCCAAGTAGATTCCTATATTTCCTCACTCAGTCCCGTTTACGGGTCTTCGAACTTCTGTCGCCATCTACACGTGCAGGTATGTACTCGGAAGACGTATCTATTATTATTATTTTTAATATCGGAGATAATAATGCGAAGAGTTCGAGTAAATGCCATTTTTCCCAACAGATCGGATATGGTTGTTTGTGTCCAAAAGACTAACAATTGTTATTGTTACGAATTATCGCACTTTTGTACCGGCCAAGTAGAATTCTACATTTCCACATTCAGACCCGTTCGCGGGTCCTAGAACGTCTTCCGCCATCTAACCGTGCAGGTATGTACGCGGAGGACGTGACTATTATTATTCTTTTAATATATAAATAAGAATGTCAAAATTTGAGGAAATTTAAAATTTGCCCAACTGTTCGGATATCGATGTTTGTGTCCACAAGACTGTAACAATTGTTATTGTTGGTTCGGTGTCCAATGAACTTTAATTCGAACCACATGGTCCCTCGAATTATCGCACTTATGTACCGGCCAAGTAGATTCCTACATTTTCCACACTACAGTCCCGTTCGCCGGTCCTCGAACTTTTGTCGCCATCTATACGTGCAGTATGTATTCGGAGGACGTGGCTATTGTTATTTTTTTTTGTTACATAAGAAATAAGAATACAAAGATCTGGGGCATTCAAAATTTACTCAACTGTTCGGATATCTTTGATGCTTGTGTAGCAAAGAAGAATAGTACAATACAATTAATAGTAGAATATTACAATATTGCGCATCATATTGTAATGTTATTAACGTTTCGTCGTTAACGAATTTGAGGTGTGAACGAACGATATGATTATTTTCAATTATCTAAAAAAATTGAGTGGCTGCTTTACCATCGCACTAAATTCATGTCGCTATGTTAAGTCGTCCTTCGGCCATAAAAGTTTGTACATTTGCAATTTTTTCATTACAAAAAAACTTTCTCTGCGGGGAAGAAAATCAATAAAATTTAGAAAAAAACAAATAAAATAATCCATTAAGATAACAAAATTACTATCGCTAAAAAATTTATTCTTACTTTCTTATTTTCTTACACTCGATTCATTTTTACTTTCTTAATTTTTTATCATCGTCATGTCGGATTAATAAAATTTCTTATCCACGCGAAGTGACTTCCTTAAAAGTTTGCGCAACTGTCGATAGTGAAATTACGAAAGAACGTTATAATTTGTGACATTCCAGTAATCGCATTTCCGTATTAGCTATATATACATCACGAAAATATCTCGTTCTCAGAATTAGTCGCGACGCATAGAAATTTCGCGGCATGCACCGTATTATCTTCGACAGAGGCGATTGGATTATCGAATTTCGATACTGTACGAAGCTAATTGAGTGGGCGTGTATAGATATAGCCAGGGGCGTAATACTCATCACAAATTTACACGTGGATCACGCTTTCCCTCCGATACAGCTACACGTACGTGCCTGTGAGCACGATTCGAAAACGATCTGTATCTCATCTATTCAAGTTATCGATCCACAACGTACGAAAATTTTTTTTTCCTCATTAACGATAAGCGAAAATCGTGCCCAACTAAGAAATCATGTCTCAAAAAATTCAGCGATATTTTTATTCGTACACAATGCATCAAATATTAGATAAAAGCAACAGTATAGATTGAACGGAAATTACACGACGATCGAGATAAAAACGATTCCATTTACTAATACAAGTAGCGCGTTCCGTATAATACGTACGCGCACATCCACATTATTAATCCGCTAAACAAATATGTTATTAATAATAATAATGATGAGCCGACATCCGGCTGATTCTTATCGTCATTCTTCGTGAAACTTAAGCTGTCAGGCGCTCTAAAGTACCAGGAAAAAAAGAATCAGTAAAATTTTATTGATGTTATTATCTTACCGTGCGGTAGAAATCTTAGATCTGGCCAAATGACCTTGAAAAATCATTCCGACATCTTCCGAATAATTTCTCAAGGTCATCTTGAGAAATTGTTCATTTTTTCGTCGAGTTACAGAGATTAAATAGTAAACTATAAACTTAAATTATAAGATTCCTATAGTTTAGATTCTCTATGATTCAGAAGTAGCTTAACACTTATGGTACTTTGTTTTCGCGAGTGATTATTGTCAAACATATGTCATTCGTCCAGTAAAAAGTAAATTAAAAGAAATTCGAGGAATTACTAAAATGCAAAATGCAATATGTTAAAATGCGGGTGTAAATATTAATGGTTACACACTTGCAAAAAAATATAGTCGAAATTGGATAACATAAATGAAAACTATATATTCAAAAGCTATTAGGTTTTATTCATTCGATGAACGTGTTTCGGAAGGACATTAATTTCGCCCTTCAATATTATTCTCCTAAAAAAACGCTAACCTCGAAAAATTCACGTGATATTAAGAGTCCCTTGAATTAACAAAACCCATGCCTACTTGATGCGACGATGGCCTAGCCCAAAAAATTCCGTCGTTTCCGAAATTATCTTTTTTTTCCCTCGTCTACGTAATATCCACAGAAATTCCGAAAATCCATTCAAAGTTTGCCACGGATATAGATACAGCTGTTCGCGCGGCTGTGCCAAGGAACACGTAGCCGTTTACTCTTATCTATCTAATTGTATCCTTTTTCGTCCAATAGTAGAAGAGTTTCGTGCTCGAGAGAGGGAAACTTTCGCGTCTCTGACAGTACGCCACAGTAGACACGTTCGGCCACAGTGGGTTCGGGTTCACCGGTGGTTCCACAATTGTACCTACGATCTGCGCGTGTTTGTTGATCCTGCAGGACCGTCCAACACTCTGTCTTTGACAGTCGTACGAACGACTTCTCCCGTTGTAACAACTCGCGCGCGTCTGTTAGAAACTCCAAACGCAAAATATCGTAATTTTCGTAAGATAACTCGGTGATAATTTGAGCTTTCGACATCTCGATTATTGCCAAGATAACGGTAAACGAGTCGTCGCCAGTGTCAGTCGTTTCACCCCAAATGCCGTTGAACGCGGACAGGTCGAACACACCGTAGGTCAAATCGAACGTCTCGGTGCAAACAAGTTGTTATGTGAAATTCCTATCGGCGACGACAATCGTTCCAGGAAATACCAAAGGAGGATAAAAACGTTTTTATTTATTTCCTTGAATAACAAATTACTATGGCACAATGTCGTGCACCAAAATAATTCTGTTATTGTGCCTCTTGTCGCTCGCCAATTGCAATTATTTTGGCACGAGCACGAAAAACAATGATCAATGCTTCTGCAAGGTAAAACTCTATTGACAATTGATTTTATAATAACAATGATAATAACAATGATAATAACAATGATAATAACAATTACCGCGAGACGAATCCTCGAATAAACAGAATAACATCGGTCAACGAACGATAACCGTCGATGTCTTTAACCCTTTCGGAACTTACGATACAATAGAACTTACACACTTTGTAAACTATTCTTTCCTCATTTTTTACTCAGTCGCAATTTTAGAAAAATTTGCCATTTTTTTATCCTAAAAAATTTACGTTCACATTATATTTTTCGTTGTCCTCAAGAAAACTGTCAATCGTCCAATCGTTATAGGAGAAAAAGAATTGCAAAAAGAGGTTTTATATATATATTTTTTAAAGCTGAGGAAATGGATGAATTCTTTGTTTTATGTGGAAAGATTTTCGAGTGAAAGGGGGTTATGATACTTGACACAGTAATACGCGATTTTAGCGCTGTATTTTTATATAAATTTCTTTCATGACATTACACAAGTTTAGTATTTTACTATTTTTTCCTCATTTGTGTCAGTAAAAATTTGATAAAGATAGTCAATTTTTTTTATCCTAAAAAAATGAACGTTCGCGACATTTTTTTCGTCGTCCAAAAGTAAACTACAAATCGCCCATTTATTATCGGAGAAAAATATAGTAAACATTTTTTTTTCTATCTATTTATTTTTTGTACGTTATTGAAACGGTCGAATTCTTTGTTCAATGTGGAAAGATTTTTCAGTGACTGGGGTTATGATTCTTCACAAATACGTGATTTTAGTGCTATATTTTTATATATATATTTGTTGAGGGCATCGCATAAATTTGCAAAAATATTTATTCAGCGAATAATTGATGTTCGACAATTTGGAGATAAAAAAAATCAAATCTGGGGACGGAAGGAAACGCTTTGTTGACTCTGAGTTTGTTGTTGTTTCAGCTGAAGGGATCGATAGACGACTGCAGCTGCAGCGTCGACACTGTGGATTATTTTAACAATATGAGAATATATCCAAGGCTTCAGAGTCTTCTCGTCAGGGATTATTTCAGATTTTACAAAGTCAATCTGACGAGGCAATGTCCGTTTTGGGCGGACGACAGCAAGTGCGCGATGCGAGCTTGTCACGTGCAGGCTTGCCACGACGTGAGTAAACGAAAGCTGCGAAAAGATAAATTCTGTGGTTGAGCGGTCTAATTTTGTTATGACAAAAAAAAAATTTGATCATTTTTGGCAAAAAATAGTTGACGAGTTTTGATAAAAATTATTTGACCTTTTTTGGTAAAAAAATTATAACACTTTTGTTGAAATTTCAAAGAATCTTGATACTTTATTCATGAAAAGTAAATTTTATGATTTTTTAAATTAATTGAATGGGATTTTTTATTTTAGGAAGATATACCGCCTGGTTTGAAGGGAGACATGCCAAGGCGCATGTACTTTGCGGAGAATCCAGTTGACAAGTATAGCGGTGACTTCCAGTCGAGCAACTGTGATCAAACGCTGAGGGACCACAATGACGAGCTTGGATATCTAAATACTACTATTAGGTACATACAAAGGATTCTTTTAAATTAAAAGTTCGTTTCACAGAGTAATAGCTTCGTTTCGATGAGGAAAATTGACCATGTTCTTTTTTTTTCAGTTCTGAGAATTACAAGGAATTCCAGAGGTGGCAGCAACACGATGACGCTCTAGACAACTTCTGCGTCACGGAAACGAGTCCCGGAGAATACGTGGATTTGCTGTTGAATCCTGAAAGATACACAGGTTACAAGGGACCAAGCGCTCATAGGATATGGCGTAGCATATACATGGAGAACTGTTTCAGACCCGAGAAATCGCCACACAATTTTATTCAGTCCTCGAAAGTCAATGGTAAATTTATGTATTTATATAAATTTATTTATTTGGTGGGAAATACTCTTTTACAAGACGGAAATGGGAAAATATTAATGAATTTGTTTCAGGAATGTGCTTGGAGAAACGAGCTTTCTACAGAGTGATATCCGGATTACACGCGAGCATAAATATTCACTTATGCGCGAAATACCTGCTGTCCGCCCAAGACACACTGGACGTGGTGTCGACCGGTGGCAAGTGGGGTCCCAATTTGAAAGAATTTTTGGGCAGATTTTCGCCCGAGGAAACCGGCAGCGAAGGACCCAATTGGCTGAAAAACTTGTATTTCCTCTATCTTCTCGAATTGCGGGCATTGGAGAAGGCAGCTCCTTATTTGGAGCGAGAGGCATATTATACTGGAAACGAATTCGAGGACGAGGATACGCGCATGGCCGTTAATGATGTCCTACGCGTTGTTCGGTGAGTTTATTTATAAGACAAACATATTTTTTTCTCACCTAAAACAATATGAATTACATAGAAAAAAATCACTCTAATCGTTGATATTCGCGTACAAAGCATGTTTGTCTCGATTAATTGATTTTTTAAATAAATCTTCACAGATCGTTTTCGGATCACTTCAACGAGAGCGTGATGTTCAACGGCGGTGTTCAATCTCAACTGTTAAAGAAAGAATTCAGGGAACACTTTCGCAATATATCACGCATAATGGATTGCGTTGGCTGCGACAAGTGCAAATTGTGGGGAAAATTGCAGATACAAGGATTGGGCACGGCATTGAAAATATTGTTTTCCGGCAAATTTGACAAGTGGGAGCCAACCGTGAGGCATGCATTCGACAGGAGACAATTTTTCTTGGAGCGGAGCGAAATCGTTGCGCTCGTCAACGGTTTCGGAAGGTTAGCCCATTAAATTATACTTCAGTTTTTTGTGCCCAGCTATAATATGTTATTTTGTCACTGCAAGTCACGTACTAACTGTTCAATAGAAAGAAAGGGATTATTTATCCATTAAGGTTCCTACATTTCTTAATTTTGACTGCTTCATATTGTTTGTGGGGCCAGAACGAAAAAATAGACAGCCTTGTCTTATCAATATTTTAGTCACTAATTTTATCAATGCTTATACTTTAATGCTTAATCGATTGATTGCAACATACAATCTTTAATTTTTTCAGATTATCCGAGAGTATCTTCGAACTGGACAGGTTTCGAGGAATGATGAGATAGCACAATTCTAGTTAGAGCACGAATATTCCAGGCACCAGTATAAACACATCACATAGTATAAACAGGTTTCTATTAATGTAACGATTAATCATGATATCAGGTCTCAGTCGCGGGTGGTCAGTTAATTTCGTTTTCTCTCGTCACTAGTATTCTCGCTTACATCTGACTCTTAGTTTATCCTCGAATCACAGTCTAAACGATAAATTAATCTAATAACGTATGTACCTGCCGATATTCAGCTACTTCCGAGCTCTGTGGCATACTTCCTACCTATTTTTCTATTTTAATAATTGAACGAAAAATAATAACATCCTCTATACCTTACATAACAAGCTAACCGAAGGTGAAGACATCGACAGAATCATTTTTTTTTGAATGGTCTATTGATTTTTTTGAAAAATAGTTTATAATGTTTTTACCATAGAATCTGACTATGTCTGTGATAATTTCATTAAGCAGAACATTTTCGTACGAAAGAGGTATGCGACTGCAGTTGGAATTTCATATTGAACGCGAATAATTCCTTATCATTGTTGTGACCGGGAATTTGAAAATGGTTAAATTTATAATACTATTATTTTTATATCACGCGGTGCGAAATTAGTGTTTTTGCGTGCGTTTCGCGTGCGTTTTTCACACTTTTTCACGATACTCGTGTGAAAAACGGTTTCTTAACTCGTGAGTTTGCAACACTTGCCTTTGGCCTGCGCTGCTGACTCACACTCGTCAGAGACATTTTTTTCGCACTAGTATCGTAATGTACTATTTTGATTTCATATTCTATTGGGCTTATGTGGCGTTGCGGGTCCTTGTGAAAAAAAACCAAAATGAAAAAACTTTGATAAGTCTTCTCATTTGGTTTCGCCGTGGCAATATCCCTTTTGTTTCCCGTTATAGATATTCTATTGATAATTACTGATATTATTAATATAAATTATGTAAAAAATTTGATAGAAATTTGGAGGAATACGATTTCTATGCAACTATGTACTTGTGTTTTTATTTGTCAATGCTCGTATCCTTATTTCGGCTTCCTTTGTTTTTGTCAACATCAGTTTCACGCGCCCCGCAGGAGATAATTGAATTTACTTGTAAGTAATACGCTCCCCCCTTAAGTTAAGTGTGCAAAACGAAAATATTGAAAAATGACCATTCGAATTTTGTATTTTTAATTTTAAATATATATTCAACCGTTGGTGTTCGATCTAATTTCGGAAGAAAAAAACAGTTACGGTAATAGTACATTTCGATACTAGTGCGATAACATTTTTTCTGACGAGTGTGAGTTTGCAGCACGAGCCGATGGCCAGTGTTGCAATCACACGAGTTCAGAAAACGTTTTATGCACGAGTATCGTACGAAATTTTATTTCACAAGGTGTGAAAATGGGGTTGTACGCACGTGAAGCGTGCGTAAAACCGCATTTTACGCACCGAGTGAAATAAACAAATTCTCGTGAACCATCGATCTCGTTAACTCGCGAGCTTTTTCAAATTATTAACTCTAAAAATATCTTATTAATTACAACTATATATTATTATTTATATTAAATAACTTGTTAATAATCCATTTATTTAGTATTATTTCGAAAAAAAAGTACAGTTTATATAAACGAAATTCAAAGTTTTCGATCGCGGTCAAACATCTTCGTATTCGTAAACATAACGAATGCATTTTGCAACAAAGTTATCACGACGAAGTAGAATACTGAAGTCCTTCGTGGCGCCTGAAATCCCCGTATCCAATGTTTCTAAAATATTAACATTTCGTTTCTCGCGCTCGTCATTATCGTGTATAGTCGCGTCCGAAGTCCGTACGAGCGGGAGGGATAAAGTCATTCTGCAGACGGCCTGTAGTCGTGTGTAGTGTCGTACTATGCGCGTCCGAACCCGTTGCAACGCGATGCGACCGGCTCAGTGTATTACTAATTGTTCAATACCGTCAGTGGAAATTCTGCGAACGTAATAATTCTACACTGCATCAGCCATCGATTTACGGCTATTCGGCTCGATGCTTCGCTCTCTGCGCTATTCAAGAAATCATTCATCAAACTTCTTACTACACGCTCACTACTACGAAATACGATTTTACGGGTAGCGTACGTGCTCGGGGGTGCTCAATCAACACGATTAAACAACTCGTACTCGATCGTCGTAAAATAAATAGAACGAGTGTTTTGACTTTTAGTTGAATTGTCTCATTAATATTTTGTCGCTTGCTCGAAGAGGTCAGCGGGTAAAAATTCTTCGTCTCGTGTGATTTTCATGTTACAAACATAAAATTTGTCTTATCTCCGGAAGTCGTGACGGATCGTTTGAGAACCACTGCAGGCCGAGAGGTAGGCTCACGCACGGACCCTCGGGCGGTCGGAGTGTTAGTGACTCGCTGTTCGCGGAAGGCAACGGAAGGAAGGAGTGGAATCCGACCAGCCGCTCATCGTGTGCGACTCGCACACGCCTACAGCGTGAAACGTGTTTCTTCTCGTCCGTTTTTCGTAAGAATACTATGTTCGTGGCGCGTACGAGAGACCTTGAGTAGGTTCTAGTCTTCCTCAAACCCTCGAGCGTGAGCATCCTTCGCGCTTTTAACTGCGGCATCGAAAGTTCGATATGAGTTTAGCAAATCCCATAAACGCACCGGCTGGTACGTACACTGCGGATAATTCGTAGCAAACTGTGAGCTCGGATTTGCAAAGGATCTTTTTGCACTCATTCTTGTTTATTTTTTGCACTCATTCTTGAAGGTGGACTTAAACCGGAATGTTGGAAACGCAAGGGATCCGAAGAAGGTAACGTGCCGCTTTTTTTATTTATTTCTTTTCGTGGGAATACTTTTCCATCAGTGGGCATATCGAATTCGGGAAAATTGGAAAATTATAAAACTAAACACTGTCCTTGTCGATAGGACAATAAAAATTGCAGTTCCGGATTAAATAAAAATAGTTTTCTGTATGATTTTCTTTAACCGATGAAAGTTACCATTTTTTTGTGTATTTTTACAAATTAGTTTTTTTTTTAACCAACAAATGCTACATTGTAAAATACAAATGTATTGTCGGTTTTTTGTTGTGAGCATTCTGCATTGCATCGTAAATTTTGTTTCTACTTCAGGAGTTTTTTGGTTTGGAGATGTTTTATCGTTGCTCCAAATTCAATAAACTCTATAATGAAAAATATACCTTCTGGTGTAATTAAAATAATAGAAAAATAGGAGAATAACAATTTCATAACTGTATGGATACAATAATTATGATTTTTTTTCTGCATACAATATTACAAATTTTTTATCTGTTTGTCCACTAGATTTTTTTTACTGACAAATGTTGCACATTAACACCTATATTTAAGCCTTTAATTTTTTTTTTCAATTTTTTCTTGTTGATTGTTTTAAGCGATTGGACATTGTATGTTTAATTTTATTTGGTCGTTGGGGTTTTTTTTTTGTTTACAAATGTTATCTACGCTGGAAATGAAATAAATTCTAAAACGAAAAATATTCTTTCTTGTGTCATTTAAATTTTTAAAAATAGGTGACCAACGTGTTCATATCTTTATAGATACTATAATCAAGAATTTTATGTTTTTTATTTCCAGAAGACGAAGAGCGGTTATCCAATGTTAAAAGAGCAAGGTATTCATGGCACGTGATATTGGAAAGCGAGTCTCCTCAGCCGACATCGTCGGACGAAGATGACGAATCTATACACAGCATACAAGGAGTCGAGACTGGTGAGAATTTTTATTTAAAAAAAAATATTTTTGCATATTGTTTTGATGGAATCATTGCAATGATTTATCAAAATGTTATCATTGCAGAGTTTGCGCACGACACTGAAGACACTTCGACGAATTCATGGGTCACGTCCAGTGACAATGTGGAAGTTTCGATACACGAAGAGTTTGATCCTGTTTCGCCGTCCGAAGATGAAAATCCATTCGTCGATGATTCATCCTCCGATCCAGAGGTACAGTGAGCTCCGTTAATTTAGTTATTTCTTCTTAAGATAGTGTCCCAGTTAGCGATGCAATATAGATATTAATTAGATTTTTTTGCCTTCCTTACATTTACTTACATTCAACAGAAAAATAAATAAACGAGAAAAATCTTTGTACACAAATTTTGTCCTCAATCTGAATTGAATTGAATGCACAAACTTTTTATTATATAAATATCTGCGGTATTGACCATGAAACAGATATTAGTGTGACACAACGTCATCATTTAATGTTATTCCATAATTTCCAAATATTAAACTTTATTTAAATTGGACATGACATTTTCGAAGATTTATTCCGTTTTGCCTAAAGACAGTCGGAATGTTTTGACTATCCACGAAACGTTTGCGACATTTCCGATGAATCGAACTCGTTTCGCAGATTCTACGATTTATAGATTTATTCACTCAGTCCCCTATGTAGTGTTAGAACAGGTTTTAACGAAATTATTTTTGAAATGCCGCTTAATCATTTTCCCAATTTGTACTACAGGAGCTCTTAAGAGTGGGCGTGATCGCGATCGCTCACGCCGCATGCGACTCAGACGTCGGTCTGGCCGACGACAGCGACGACTCGTGGACGTCTCGCGACAGTGAAATAAGCCTCGCCGACTATTGGACGTGCTTTCAATGCAACACGAGCAACAACAATCCGAAGTTTCGTTACTGCGACAAGTGCTACACGGTAATTAAATTCACATCAAGTACATTTCGACTTTGTTTACACTTCATTACGTCACATATTTATATCTTTCAAAGTGATATCTTTCGAAGTGATATATTAAAAATCGTGCTGAAAATATTTACGCTTTGTCAAGAATTATTTCCATTTTGTTTCTTTTTTATTTCCGTTTTAAAACACCAATCTTCAAAGAGACAACAAGAACTATTTTTTTTAATAAATAATTTTCTATCATAACGGCGCATATATGATCCGTGTTAACCCTTCGATGCCCACTTTTTGTATTTTCACAGGAGCGAAAAAATCATCTTCCACTGCGTCCCAAAGGAAAAAAGCGACGGGGCAAGCTATCGAAATTAGAGTCGAAGCAGGACCAATCGCTCAAGGGTAACGTGTTGACGGCTTTCGATTCGGGTTTGGGCTCGAGTCAAGGAAGTCAACGATCCCTCACAATCGATTTCAAACGAATCGATATCGAAACGACTTCACAAAGTCAGTCACTCAATGAACACGAGATAACTGCCTTCGATTCGGGTCTGGGATCGAGTCAAGGAAGTCAACTGTCGGTGAACTCCGATTGCAAGAGAGTCGAAATCGATGGTACTTCGGATTTTAGTCTGACGGCTTCCCAACCGTCGCTGCCTTCCTCTCAAGAGTCCATCGATACCGTGGACATGGGTTTCGCGGGTTCGCAGCCGAGCGCGAGTTGTCAGTCGCAGCCGAGCTCGCAAGAGACGATAGACTCGATGAACTCGGATAATCGAAGATCGGCGAAAACGATCGAAGACACCGAGCTGCGACCCGCGAGTCAAGAATCTGCCCAGAGTTTGGCGAGCACCGCGTCGGTCGGTAGTAGAGATTTGATGAATTGGGAGAGCAGTGACGAGAGAGGTTCGATAGGAAAGACAATCAGATCTGCGAAGAAGGTTCGGAATCAAATCCATCCAGAAAATAGGATGTGCATGTCCTGCACGGTTGCGCCGACGAACGGCATATTCGTACACGGCAGAAGCAGCCACATATGCTGCTGCTATCGTTGTGCGAAGAGAGTTTGGAAAACGTCGAAGCACTGTCCAATATGCAAGCGACAAATCAGAGACGTCATCAAAGCTTACTATGCGTAACGGTGCTATTCGGCGAGTGGTTTGTATTCGAGAGACCTTGCAGAAAAAAAATGTTGCTACATTTTACCATCGGTACTGTACAACAACGTGCAGAAATTGCAATGCTGATCGGTTGTTAGACAAACGCAAAATGGACAAACGCAAAATGGGTTTGAACCGCTCGTCTTTATAATCGAAACCCTTTGTGCTACTTTACAAAGTATGTAGAAAAACAAAATTATTTTACGTCGGAAGAGAAAAAAAGTATTAACGTTCAAAGGTCCTTATATGATAAGACGTTATTTTTTTCTTCCTCAGATAGTATATCGTGAACTTTAAAGTTTAGCATTATCCTCAGAGTTTTATTTTTTCAATTTACCTAAAGAAGTATATTTTTCAAATATCATTATTAGATACGGAGAATGATTATTTAAAGTTTCATGCTATTTCGAACGTTCTTTATTGACAGAGAAAATTCGGTAGATAATATTTTTACGCTTTCTTGGAATATCATTATGCTGTAATGTAACTATAAGTAGTTTTTGTTTAAATTGCAACGACAGGGTCCATTAACACAAAATTACGTTATATCGATAAGTAATCCCAATGCAACGACAAAGTGTGCGCGAAAAGTAGGAGAACAACTGACGCTTAAAAAATAATAAACGCCGGGAATTGATTCAGTTTAAAAAAAAAAATTTTTTATTGGTCCAAAATATATTACAGTAGGAGAAAAGCTTTCATACGCAGTAATCTTGGGCCTCCACGATTTTTCTTTATGATGCACTGAGCAATGCAATAACGCGCGATAAACTTTATCGCATTATTCTTCGCGCCTGTAATCCCGAATACGAAAACGTCAAAAGGATTGAAAAGAAATTAAAATAAAACACGACGCTTAAAATAAAATGTCAAATGCATTTATTTCTCAAGTTTTTACTGTTAGAAGTAAACCTGACTTAATTCCACAGACATGGTCATGCGGATTTATCGAAAATCTTTAGCTAAGTACACGGAGCCTGAAAAACGTTTGAATTTATCGGTGTTGGTTGCTATTTTTACCGGTAGATTTATCGTTTGCTTTGATAGTTACAAACAATTAGAATTGCATTCGGATAATCTCTGAAGGATCCGTAAATAATTTGTTGACATGATAAATTGGAGAAACCGTTATGTTGAGTTATGTATTTTATTCGTCTATTTGTAATTATTTTAATCCGGTATAGCACACGGATTGCCGGTTCGTACAGTACAGTACGCGACCGCGTTTCTCCGATCCTCGGGAGCCAATCCAATTAAGCACGACCGCGTAAGTTGTATACCCCCATTACCTGCCCAAGTACCTGTCCACCGTCCCTTTCCATACGCAAAAATTGTCGGAATTACAGCAGCGACGGTTTCATTCGCAGGTAGCAAAAGGGACGGAGTCGTTTGTTTCCCCACCAAGCAGAGGTGCTTTCAATTTGCCGTTATAATGATGGTGCGCATGCGCACAATCGTCTACTGGTACGAATTTCCCCCAAAAACCGGCCGAGCGCATGCGCATGGCCATTTTTTGGTGCAAATTCGTACCAGAAAACGACTATGCGCATGCGCAGTCACGTTGTAATAACGAAAAAACGCCACATCGAAAGAAGCTCTGTAACGAACCTTGAGAAGGGTCCGAATTGGACTTACGCGTTCGTCATTTTCGGAAACACGCGGTCGTTCGGAATTATGCGGTTAGGAGAAACGCGGTCGTGTATTGTACTATAAAAATATTGGCAGCATTGGATTATCGAATGTTTTTTATCAAACATAATCAAGGGAACTACGAATATGGCAATTCAAAAAATGTATCACTTACATTTTTTTGCAACTTGCAGCTAATACCGAAATGCGTCCATGATGCACGCACATACATAATAAAGGACTTGTCATCACTTGTCCAAAATCTCAAAATCGCGAACGGTTCAATCCCCCGAAATGTTTAAATCCGATGTAGGCTTTACCGGAAATTGTGAGCTACCGAAGCGCTAGAACCGCCAATGTTCATTCCTTCGATTGAGCAAGTTCTCGAAATATAATTTCGTCAAATTGCCATAATCCCAATTTCCCGAAAGCCGTTCAACCGACGTCTCATTTGCTCGAAAAAGTTTCTTATTATCGTAGTATTCGTGGTTGCCGATAGGTAATGTACAGGTGCCCGCATGCATGAGACGTTTTCAGTATCATCTGACTAAAAATGGAATGTAAGGCGAACAATAGGTAAAAACATGATACAATTTAATAGGCGAAACGATATAAAACGATTCGCATTCCTGCCGTAAAAGATTGGAAATAAAATTGAGGAGCTGATTTTCACCTTGCGTTAGTGCTGCCCTCGCTTCGCGGGGACAGCAAACCTCACACTCGGTGTACCCGGGTTCCGGCGAGAAAATGCCAATACATGATAATAATCTGAATGTTAACCAAAGATTAAGCCTATTGTCAAATTGAATCCGTAAGTATTTGTATTTATTTATTTATTTGTAAATAGGTGGAAATCTTGAAAGGGAGGAGATGTAATGTATTAGGTTGGTACCACCCTAGCAATTGTTAACCGTCACGCGATCGATATGTGGCCTGTAGTGGGGGCAATTAGAAAAATCGGGGTTCGAAAAATCGAAGTCCTAGTGTACTGCGAATTGGTACTTAACCCCTGGCATAAATCCAACGAAGACGGAAGAAGGGGAAGAACTACTGCGAATGAGTCTACCTACATGAGCGAAGATGTATGAATTACTGAAAAAATCTCTAGTTTGGGTCGTTATCGCCAGCGTTGATCAGTACCTAACCGGAAAGACGACCATGTTGAGAATTTTTCTTTGGGTCGTTCTTCACGTCGTTTATGAAAAACTACTTGCAAAGGGACTGTTGACGAGGATTCAGATAAGTCGTTTTTCATAAAAGACCCGAAGAACGACCCAAAGAAAACCTCTCAACATGGTCGTCTTTGGTCTGATTAAGACTATATGAAACACCCCCCCCTCCCCGGCCATCCCGGGCTCAGTCGGTATCAAAAACTGTAATCAACTTTTCTTACTGGATCTCGCATATACGGTCAAAAGAAAAGTCTCATGGGAAACCGTAATGATATCCGCTTCCGATGAGACTTTTCTTTTGACCATATATGCCAGAATTCATGAGAAAAGTTGATTACAGTTTTTATTACCGACCGCGGTATTGCACATGCTCTTAAGGGCATGTTGTACAGACAAATCACCTTCCCTGTTTTCTCCAAAACGATTGATACAACGAGCGAAAGCAGATTAGGTTTTCATGCTTATATCTATTTACTCCAAAAACCTAATTTGATTTTGGTCGAAGCGTCAACCATCACGGAGAAAATAGGAAAAGCGATCGATCGGATCATCGATACGTATGTATCACATGCCCTTAAGAGCAGGTGAAACACTATGGAGTACGAGAGAGATAGCATCAGTGGCGCTCTCGGTGGAGCGAGAGAAACACTCTGAGAACGTATTTCACATGCTCTTAACGCCGACGAAACGACCCAATCTAGAACTTTTTCAGTACTTCATACATTGGTCGTATTTGTGGTAATTTTGCGGTCGGTGATGAAAAAACGACCCATTCACAACCTAACAATTGGTCTTTATTTTGGTAGTTATACCGGACGAAAAGTGTCACAGAACGACCAGTCGTTTTTTGGGTCTTTCGATGGTCGCGGCTTTCGGCCACCTATACGTTACCCCGCGTGGTTGCATGAAAGGGGAAACGCTAAATCGGGCCCGACAGTGCCGGCGCTGAACGTGTGGTCTCTCACGGGCGATTCTACGTAACCTTAAATAGTTAACCAATAAACGATACGGCACTGTTCGCCACGGCGGCCGATGCGCAGAAACCTCATGGGCGGGGCAAGCACAAGCCTCGAGGTGGGGACCAGAGATACGGCGATGGTCCCGTCGCTATGAGAAAAATCGGGGTCCTAGTGTAGTGTAGTTCCTAGTGTAGTTCTTCTTCCTTCTGCATTGGTTTTATGCCCGGGGCCAAGTACCAATCGTACCAATCTACCAATCCTAGTGTAGTTACTGCCATGGCGCCCACGATGTGCGTGTCTATCACAATTCACAATAATAAAGTTGCGGCTACTCGATGCGCAATGGTTTAGCGTGCATTCCCACTCCTCAACGTCCAGCTACTACGGCGAACGTTTCATCGCTCTCACACGTGTCCCACCCACACATTCATCAATCGGCTCTCCGACCAGGTACTCAGCCCGACCATCAAAAAGCCGCATAGTTCTCCATCCCTTCTGCGCCTGAGATAACCATTATAAAACACCATTCATTTTGACATGCGACTTTAAAAAAATCTCCCTCACCGATAGGCTTACGATAGTCACCATTTTTATCGGCTTGTCGACGAGCGCTTTTTTCATATAACCAAAAGTCGCACAAACATACGAAATGGGGTCTCCCTTCAAGAATTTTATCGAAGAAAATATTCGGTTCGAAATACTCGATGTGATATGGATACTCTACGTCTGGGAATTGTACCTGAGCCTGCGTCAGGTACATCTTTATATTAATATTTATATATATATATATACATTTTTTTTTCGTTATCTCGAAATTTACGACAGCATCGCCCATGTTTGTGTATATCTTTGCAGAGAAAGTTAATGAAGTCGCTCGAAACTCCGCCAAGTTCACTGGACGGTTTGATGCCTCTTGAAGTTTACCAAAAAGCGCGCAGCTATTCCCTGGACAAGAATACCTACACCAACTACTCCGATCTCTATTCCACTATTATTAATACGGTATGCGGATGAATTTTCAAAAATGTTATCAACTTCAGAAACTCGAGACCCGATGTAACAGACACAAGTTTGCATGGTAAAAAAAAAATTTCAAACTTTTTTGCTGTCTGGATAAATTTTGAAATTCAGCTTTGGCAAAATAAGATGCAGAAAATTACATTTTTTTTTACTACCGAAAGAAAAATAATAATTTTGCTTTTTTTTATCGAACAAAAAATTCTCCAGTCAAGGATAAAAAAAATTGCTTGTCTCATGGGTATAACGATTGGCTTGTATATATATATACAGTACAGTGGCATGTTCACATACGCAAATATTTTGGAACTTTGATAATTTTTCCCAACATTTTGGTTAGATTTTTATTTGACTATAACTTTAAACAAAAATCTCTTTCAGGTATTCATTCTGACATTGGCCTTCCATTATTTCTGGCAATGGGGTATTCGATTAATCGAATTCATTGGTATCGGCGGAGACAGTGAGATATTAGCTAGCGCAGCGTGCATGTTCGTAATGAATATTGTTACTGCCGTCACGGATCTTCCTTTCAAAGTATACAATATATTTGTCTTGGAGCAAAAACACGGCTTCAACAAACAGGTAAAAATTAAACGTAAAGTAACTCTTATATTCTAAAGAAATCGTGTGTTGCAGATCAGACCAATCACCTATCCAGATTTTGTTATGAGATCGATACACATGTTTATGAAAAAATTGGTGTCTGTGATTTAAAGACAGTGCACTTTGAAGGTCACTGTACAGTTTTTTTTCACGATTTATCCACAAAATTTGCTAATTGACTAATTATTTGACTAATTGACAAACTTAATTTTTTTCAATTCACGTTGCAATCTTGAATTTTTTCTGAAACTTGCTCGATTCTCCACAAACGATATGACACGTTGGAAAAACATTTATTAAAACATTTTCCTTTTTTTTGTCACGATTTATCAAGTAAATTTTGTACGTTAAACGATAAATTCGAAGTTTGCGAGACTGCGAACTCTGTTTTCTTGCCGAAAAGATATGTCGGTTGCATTGTAGGAAATTGCAAAACGAATTTTCGAATTTGCGTTATTTATTTTTTTCTTTTCTGAAACTGCTTGCTCGATTCTCCGCAAAGAATACGCATCGAAAATCGAAAAAAACTTTTAAAAAAATGCTTGTCTTGTTTTATTTCAGACTCCATGGTTTTTCGTCAGAGATCAATTGAAGAAATTTGCCGTGATGCAAGTAATAGCCCTGCCTTTCCTTTGCGGTGTAGTTTGGATCGTGAAGAACAGCGGCGACAACTTCTTCCTCTACGTTTGGCTATTCACTATAATAATCACACTCTGCATGTCGGTCCTCTATCCGGAAGTGATCGCGCCTCTCTTCGACAAATACTCGCCACTTCCGGAGGGTGAACTCAAAAATAGCATCGAGGCTCTCGCCGCGTCGGTCAATTTTCCTCTATACAAGCTGTACATCGTTGAAGGCTCGAAACGATCGTCTCACAGCAACGCCTACATGTACGGCTTCTACAAGAACAAAAGGATCGTTCTGTTCGATACTCTCGTGAAGGGTTACTGCAAACCCGAGGACGGCAAGGAAGATCAAGGATGCGAGGTCGACGAAGTCGTCGGTGTTCTCGCTCACGAACTCGGGCATTGGAAATACAATCACACGATCAAGTTGTTGTTGCTGGCTCAGGTACGATTCGAATCGGTTAATAGTATAAAAATCTCGGGATGCAGAGATCGGTAAACTCGAGTATTTCTTTTGTTGCGGAAGTTGTGACATTGTAAAGATGCGAGTTATGTCATAACCATGGTGGCCGCGGTCAGGGAAAACCGGGAAAAGTCAGGAAAAAAAATCTTGGTCAGGGAATCAGGGAAAAAGTAAATTGTCGCTGGACCGTCTATAAATATATAAGAAGTACATACAAGGGAGCCTTAAAAATTGGGAACATTGTGAAATAAAATAATAGAATCAAATATTAATATCAATAATTAGGCATTTTCATTTCCATAATTAATATTTTTTTAATAGAGGTCGTCAGAAGTTTGGTCAGGGAAATTTTTTTATTGGTCAGTGAAAAGTCGGAATTTTTTTCCGCGGCAAAAACGGCCACCATGCATAACGTACGAACGGGGTGCTGGCAATTTTGTCATCACTGAAAATCAATTATTTTAGCAAATAACCCATGTAGACAAGCCCCATGGAAAGTAACAATATTGGCGTCTGTCTATCTGGGAAATAACTTGTTGCTACTATTACTAACGTTTTCTGGTGATAACAACATTTATGTTCTTCCTGCGTTATCACACGATTAGATAAAATCTTATTTTTACAATTCTCATAAAATATAATACCTTTTTGCAGATAAGTTTTTGCATGAATCTACTTCCATTCGCGAAACTATTGGACTACAGTCCAATGTACGTTGCGTTTGGTTTTACGGATACGCAGCCGGTGTTCATCGGACTAATTATCGTGACGATGTACATTCTGACTCCAGTAAACACAGTGAGTTTTATTTTTTCATCAATTTAGATTTAATTCTAAAAGTCCCTTCATAGAGTGGTTTGTACGTAACTCCATTGTTTCTTTTCTTTTTTTTACAGTTGATTGGTTTTCTGCTAACAGTGAATTCCCGGCGATTCGAGTTTCAGGCCGATCAGTTTGGCAAGAAACTCGGTCATGCCGAACCGCTTAAACGCGCTCTAGTCAAACTGCAAAAGGACAATCTGGCGTATCCCTTGTTCGACTCATTGTATTCCGGTTGGCATCACAGTCATCCACCGCTACTCGAACGTCTCAGAGCACTGGACAAAGCGGAGTAGTGCTTAAGTAGCTCCATTAACAGTATGATGCGAAGTCTGTACGCGCGGATATTAATCTCAATGTGCTTGTGAGAAAATAATCGTTTAATTTCTTACAATATTTTAACGGCATCATTCAAGTCTTTCGAATTTAACAAAAATATCTTTAAAAAATCTTTAGAAGAAGATAAAACGCAGGAAAATATTAATATATCGCGCCATACTTTGGGTAAGATTTGTTAGTAAGATTTTAGACTGCTGTGCATAGGATGCGATAAAGAGTAAAGATCCTTATACTTTTCATTTATTCATATTTATAATCTACAAAATTATGACCGCGTCAAAAAAAACGTGCAATGCAGTTGATCATTTAAAATTTACAATTGAATCTGTTACGGCACTGATCCATGTGGCGACGCCGAACGCACCCGCGTCGACTTCACTGAGAAACTCGGCTCGTTTAACGTAGCTGGCGCGACCAGTCCTAAACAATTGCACGATAAATAATTTGTTCGAGTTGTACGGCACAAACTGTGTGCTGTATAGAGATTTCGCCAATTCGTCGACTTACCTTGGTGTCATATTTTTAGTCGCGTCGCAACCGGCCCACGCCGCTTCGGCGACTTTGGTAACCCGTTCGGTTAATAAACGGGATAAGTTTCCTTCTTCGAGCGCTTTGACAGCCGGAAGGAAAGCGTCAATCTAAAACGAAATGCGGTTCATGCACGATCATGAATAAATCGTAACTATGTCTTACGGAAAAAAACATTTTTCCCGTGCGCATTATTTTTTTAAACAGCAAAAAAAAATGCAAAATCTTGTCTATCAACCGGTGAGAGACCGTAAA
Organism: Ichneumoninae sp. B BG-2022a; assembly: GCA_030522725.1. Classification (NCBI taxonomy): domain Eukaryota; kingdom Metazoa; phylum Arthropoda; class Insecta; order Hymenoptera; family Ichneumonidae; species Ichneumoninae sp. B BG-2022a. The sequence continues at coordinate 24,378 of JAPYZD010000701.1, forward strand.
CGCATTAACAAAAAAAGTTTGTACATCTAACAAAAATGTCCCGTCCGCAAAGGTGACAAATAATTTTCTGGTACATTTCACAATTCTTTTTTGTTTCGTCAACGAACCATGTTTTTAACTAAAAAAAATACTTGCGAAAGTATGCGAAAAATTGTTAAATTTTCACAAAAAAATGATCAACTATTGCGGGCAAGAAAGGTTTGTTAAATGTAACAACTTTCTCTGGGTAATCTAAGTAATTGATTTACAAACCATAGTTCTATCTCCCGGTTGCGCTTTGCTGTACTTGCCGATGCCAGCAATACCCGCTCGCCAAGCGCGTGCCCACGCGTGAGTCCATTCTTCGTCTTTACATTTTACCAGCTCGGTCGCAGCAGCCGTGAACATTAAACCGTAAATCGCTCCGGACGTACCGCCCATTCTGTCCTCGGCGATCCACGAAAGTTGCAGCAGCATCGAAGCGGGATGCGACAATTTCAACGTGTCCAAAGCCGCCAAAATTCCTGCACAAGTACATTTTTTTTTTTTTATATTTCTAAAATTTTTACATTTTCATTTTTTTTTCAGCACCACCAACCTTCCGCCAAGTGTCTGTGAGTAGAGCCGCAATCCCCGTCTCCGCATCCGCGATCCAGACCGTTCAAATTTTCTTCATTCTCGATGATCTTTTTGCAAGCATTCTGTAGACACAGTTTCAACAGAAGAGTTTGCCGATCGGTCAATTCTCCACCGATGATAGGAGTCTCTTCGTGGCACGATCGTTTCCGTGTGACTTCCGGTCTAGTTTGCTTGTACGGTAGACTGTAAGAACAACCCGGCCAGCATGGAGCATCGGTTTTATCGTCGAGACAATCGACGAAGAGGCTCCTGAATTCATCGGACAATCGTAGAATCGAAACGTGCATTCCTGCACTGTCCAATGAAGTCATCAGAGCTCCGGAATAAACTCGGACCGGATCTATTCCCTTCAATTCTGCGTTTGATCGGGAAAAGATCGAAGCGTATTTAATTTTTCAAAAATCGCCCGACTATGTGTTATAGTTCAATTTCGAATATAGATTGCATTTGTTTTCTTTTTTAAACCAACGTACGATATTGAAAATCGAAATTTTTTTTCGGATTCGTTTACATTCCAGGTAGCAAAAAGCCATCTGGTGTGAAAAAGTGATCTAAATGGAACATGTGTCCGTCCAGATCGTAACTATAGGCTATACTGCGTCCAAAAATTTACTTTTTGGATGGGTGATATCATGGTGGCCCCGGTCAGGGAATTAGGGAAAAAGTAAATTCTTTGACCAATTCCCGAATCTTCTATAAACAAATAAAAAGTAGATAAAAGGGAGCCTTAAAAAAATTTGGGAACATTTAAAATAAAAAACGAAAAAATAGAATTAAACATTAATAGAATAATTAGGCATTTTCATTTGCATCGTTAATTTTTTTTTAATAGAAGTCGTTAGAAGTTTCGTCAGGGAAATTTTTTTATTGGTCAGTGAAAAGACAGGGAATTTTTTTCCGGGAAAAAAACGGCCACCATGGATAACTTTCGGATACCGTCCAGACGGACATATGGAAAACTCATTGAGATCATTTCTTGATAACTATTTTTTTTGCCACCTGGGATTATTGTTCTTTTTTTTATATTCCAAGCTTAGATGGTTAAAAACTCACTCAATTGCTTCGTTACTTCGTGAACTACAATCCCCTGCTCCAGTTGACTCGATGCTCCGAAATTGTTCACAATTACTGCCACGGAGCTGCCGTTCACTAATGACAATGTTTTTATTATTTGTTCCAGTAGGATTTTTATTATTTCCGATGCGGTTGTCCACTTGATCCTTTTGTAGCCCGCTTCGCCGTGAACTCCCAGACCAATTTCCATCTCATCTTTGGGAATCTCGAACATCGGTCCCTGACCTATGAGGTGAGACAGATTCCATTATATTTATCACATAAATATTGTTGCACATCCGACTTTGTTGCTTCAAAGATACAAACTGATTTTTTAAGAAATCGCAATTTTACAAAAAATTGCGTTAGGATGAAATAACAAAATAAATAAAAATTCTTTTCTTCGTAGGAATAATCTTTAAAGATCGTATAATGAAAATTTGAAGCACGTACTTTGAAAATGTTTGATTAATACATTGCATTAAAATATTGTATATCGTCATGCATAAAGGTCGCTCTTTCCCGACATGAAGGTAAATTATTCCTTAAGAACTTAAGGAATTGGGCAAAATAGATTTCCCTTAAGGTTTAGGGCTTAACCCTCTCGGGATGGACGACTGCGAAGTGACTATAAAAACAACCGGTTGAGTTCGGCGAAAAAAATGACTATTTATTAATAATCTAATAATGACAAGACAAACCAGGCATCGAACAGGGCGTGAATACGACACCGTACGTAGCAATATTGTCAGCAACTATCTGCGCTGTATCGGCTATTTCGGTGAGAGTTTTTCCCCGCTCGGCAAGAGCACCGGCAATTTTGTTAACGTATATCAAGCCAACGAGACCTCGTTTTCCAGCCCGACCTTGCTCCTCTATTGGAATGCTACAATCGTCCTCGACGACTACTGATGCGATCTATAAAAAATTAATACTCATTTTTTATACTTTCTTTTTTTGCGATAATAATTATTTATTTTCTCGAGAAAATTCGACTCTTTCTTTTAAGGTAGTTCTGTCGCTTGTTGTTCATTTCGCATAAGTTCGAGAAAACTTTAAATTTGCTTTGAATTTTGTGTTTTTTTTCCATATGAAAACAAAAAATTCAAAGCAAATGTAAAAGTCTGAAAAAATTCGTATGTATTCAGAAAAATGAACGAATTATTTTCGTAATAAAAAAATTAGGTTGCCTGGTAATTTGTTAAACAATTAATTTTTTGTTTAATTTGTTAATAACATTTTGGACTTTTTTGCATATATTTGCAATTTTATCTAATTTTTCTCGAACTTATGCGAAATGAATACCAAGCGAGAGAACTACGTTAAGGGCCGGTAAATGCGACCTACCTTCATACCAGCCTGTCTCGCTTCTTCGATGGCTATTCCGAAATTCAAACGATCACCTGTGTAATTCGGTATTACCACCAGAACACCTAATGCAACATTTTTTTTAAATTACGGAACACTTCCTTACATTAATAAATAAATTATTTCCTCTAAAAAAAGATACAACAAAATAATTGAAAAAAGAAGAATATCGCACAAAATTTTCTGTTTAAAAATCCAGCTTTTAAAAAAGAATACATCGATATTTCCACCCGATATTACCATCGATATTTCCATCGATATTATTTGTCTCTCTTAATGGAGGAATTAATGTTATTCCTCGAAAAGGTCAATTTAATCAATCGATTTCGCATCATTATTATAAGGTCATATTTTCCCGAACCAAATATTGATATTGCCATGCTACTATTGGCGTTTTAATTAATTTATTATATACCGTTATCATTGTGCGAAACGCAGTTCAATGCGTGCAATATATTTTTTGGGGGTGGAGCGGCGAATACCGAACCGGCAACTGCAGCCGTAATCATGCCTGCACCCACGAAACCTGGAATACCCCAAATGTAACGTTATTCGAATTAAAAAAAAAAAATTTATCTGACTAATAAAATGATATTAATGATGATATCGGACCCGCTGCAAAAGGTTCGTGCCCGCTGCCTCCGCCGCATACAATAGCTACTTTACGACCTCGATCGTGCCACTAAAAAAAATACATATATTCTTTAGTTTTTTTAAATTAATTATTTAATAGAGATATTTTAGTCGTCTACCGAAAAATAAATTAACTTACATTCGGTGACAGGACGACTCTTCTCGTCGGATGATAGTCGAGATACGGATAGGTGGAACATATTCCCGACAAGGATTCCGACACAACGTCGTTCACTCCGTTTATAAATTTCTTCGTAAACATTTTTATGAACAAAAAACTTAAAAATATTTCGGTCTAGAAATAAATTATAACATTGCCAGATGTTCAGTTCACAACGTCGCCAGCTCGTATGATCGAGACGCTCGAACTCTGTATATTTAGCTACGGATCTAATGAACCCTTGACCTTGAATCGTGCGACGCGGTAATTTAGCTGATAAGTCCTGATGCGTGGAAAGAGAAGCTTCGAAAGACTAAAGTCTCCTTGTGCACTGTTTCCGACGGAGATATGAGAACGTTAAACTGATATTTACGATCAGTTTTTATTGAATAACAGCATGTTATTTAACGATAAACAAAACGGTGACCTTGAATAAGCTAACTAATACCTAATTACACAGTTATACTGTATAACTAATTGTATACACTAATACTAATTGCACAGTTATTAAAATTCATTAAAATTACGATGAAAATTTGACAAATGTTCCTTGCAAATATAGACAATGTGTCGATAGTCATGAGAAAGTATTTCGAAGATCTGTCGCCTACGGAAGATTTTTTGATGATTAAAAAAAAAAAATGTTTGTAGATATTACTCTGCTACAATCAAAGTCCAAAGGTGTATCGTGGGTCAGTTTCGTGAAGTTAGTCTGATAGCCGCAGGATGAAACTACTTGAACTTGGGTACTTGTGGATTCGCGCCGAAACAACCTTACTCAAAGTTGATTAGAACTGTAAAGGTAGAACTGCCCCACATCGCACTCTTAAGAAAGGATTAGCCAAAAGTAATTTGCGCCAGAAAGTAACTACGCTGTGGGGAAACTATAGGCGAGTTTCAATGTTAAGGTAAGCGGCCCAGGTTCCGCCTCCTTTAGGCCCAGTTTCCGCCATCTTCAATTGTTAAAGGGAATATTTTATTAAAAATATACGGATAGCGGCATTGATCAAGAGAAAACCGCTCTTCGAAACTGAGCCGTTTACCTTAGCAGTAAGAGTGATGTACGAGTTTTCACGTATCTGTTATTTCCTCGCTCGAGATGGCGCGAGAAGC
>JAPYZD010000702.1:0-29320 GCA_030522725.1 Ichneumoninae sp. B BG-2022a
GGAAAGTCGATTACACAAAAGATAATTACGTGAAGTGTAAACTGCGTTCACGTAGACTATTCACGTATGACCGGTGATCAGAGCCGATGAACGCGGCACAAATGTAGCGTAAATACGATGCAGAGCCACCTGTGCGTCAAACGTGACACTACGTTCATTCACTTTCGTAAACTATAATATTCGGTTTTCTTAATTTCTTGTAAGTTTTCAATAAAAATTCGACTGCGCACCGAAGCGTTTATGTCAGTATCATAATCCTGCATGATTTGACGCATATGTGTAGCTAACGATAAGTCGGAACTGAAAAATTGTCTAGGTCCGTCGGTAAAACAGGTAAAACAAGTTAAAAAAAGAAAAAAAAACAGCTCCAGCAGCCCCTTAGAACCAATTTGAGAAAACTAAGATATTTTGTATGCTATAATTTTTTTCAGTCTACTGAATAATTTGCTTATAATTGATTGTTTGAGAACAGGAATCATGGTGTCCAGTAAAAAGTCTCAAAGTTGTATCAAATTCAAGGACAATTTCCAGGACATTTCCAGGTTGTTTTGGGATATTTGTAAAAATGAAAAAATGCATATCGCGCGCGACGTACGAAATAACATTTCGTTCGATAACCCTTTTTCGTTTACGTTGGCATCAGTTCAGAAAAAGAACTACTCACTAAATAAATTAAATTAAAACATAATGCGGAACTTCGGAATAAATGGGTTAATTGAATAATTGAATTATCCGTACCTCACGCTTTCACAGTCCTCGAACTCGGACAGGCAGATAGTACACTTCTCTATAGCATCCTCTGAGTGCTCCACTTTCTTCATCTGCGATAATAAAAAATAAATACTGTTTCAATGAAATCCAAAAGAGAAATGCTTTCGAAAAATGGGAAGGCCATACGGTGGTTCGACACCAAGTTGGTCAAAATAAAAAGTACATTTATACTTACTCTCTTATACTTATGTGGGAATGTGTGACTTTCGATCGATTCCTGAGTAGCTCCGCAACTTATGTGAGACATGCGTCGCAGGTCGACAATCCGCATGTAATTCTCTAATCGGGCTGAAACATGTCGGGCTTGGTGCATCACGTAATCAGGCACAGCCACGGGATAACGCATCATGTCGTGTCCCCCAGTATTTTGCTATTGAACAACAAATAAGAACATTTTTATCCAATTTTTCGGGAAATATTTTACGAATCTGAGCATCAGCCATGATTTCGCACTGATTTTTACCTCCTGATTATGAATTCATTGGGTTATTTTCGCGTATTAAGGAGGTTCAAGAACTTCACAGTGGTCAAATGAGTGCTACATTTTTAAAGTCGGTTATACCAACTTTTACGCGTGTATTGATTATAGTAAACGGTTATTTGTATTACAGCAGATGTCCATAATACAGAAATAAATTAATTGCAATGGATTTGCTGAAATATTAACTGATTTGTGATAATTTTCAAAAAAGTTCGAAAGGATTCGGTCAGTTTTTCCAAAAAGTAATCGGTAATTTTTGCTCGATTTTGATGTACTACGGCTCATTCTCTTCATTGAACGATGCTCAACGAATTCCCCGTCTAGATATTCGATAGTATTTCCCGTTTAAAAATGACAAACGTTTGCTTATGAAGGAATTTCGTCGATGAATAAACAAAAGGCTGTCATTTTTTTAACAGAAAAAATATCGAATATCTACATAGTGAATGAGTTGAGTATTTTATATTTTCAATATATGAGTTGAGTGTTATATTTTCAAGGAAGGGAATGAGGCGTAACACAAAGCAGTTAATATTTTTGCAGATCCATTGCAATTAATGTTTTTCTATGTTAAGGACATATGCCGTAATAGAAATCACCATCCACTATAATCGATATAATGCGTAAAAGTTTGAATAAACAACTTTAAATATGCACTCATTTGACTGCTGGGAGCCATTTGACATTTGACTCCAATGCAATGCGCGTATTAAGGTAGTCCGAGCGGTACAGTCCCGCCAAACGTGAGTTTCAGATAAAATTTCGAACATTTCTCGATGGGATAAAAATCCGAAAAAATCAAGCGTATGGGAGGTGCACAAACATTGTTTTTGTGAAATAATAATTCCAGTTTGTCATTAACAAATTAACGATGAAAATAATTGTTCAACGAATTACCCGACAACTTAACTATTTTTTCCATAAAAATGATTTGTTTATTTTTCCGAATACGTGTGAATTTTTTCAGAATTTTTCGTAATCTTTGAAAATCGCGTTTTTACTATCTTCAAGCTGTAAAAAACACAATTTTCAAAAACTACAAAAAATTCTAAAAAAATTCATACGTATTCAGAAAAACAAACGAATTATTTTTATGAAGGAAAATAGTTAAGTGGCCGGGTAATTTGTTGAATAATGATTTTTATCTTCAATTTGTTAATGACAAATTGGCATTATTATTTCACAAAAACTATATTTACAGCACTTCCCATATGCTTGATTTTTTCAGATTCTTATCCCATCGATAGGTGTTCGAAATTTTCTCTGAAAATCACGTGTGGCGGGACTGTACCGCTCGGACTAGCTTAATCGGGTAATAATCGCTGCGAGGCACCTCGGACTTACGTCGCAGACATCTCGAGTCTGCGGTAACTTACCACGTGCGGAGAAAAACTCAAACGGAAAGGCGACAGGTGAAGATGCGTCAGGTGAAGATGAGGAAAGTGGGTATGAATCCCCTGTCCCGCCATCACGTTCTGAGGGTACGAAGGATAGTGGTACATGTGATGATGTACGTGCTGATGGACCGGCATCGACGGCATACGTTCCACCGGCGTGGATTCCATCTCTTCTAGGCTCGTCAACGGATTGACCTGATACAATTCAACAACATCGATTATCGTATCTATCGAGCAAAAATCCTTGCGAGCATGGAAACGAGCGAAATACGAACTGTGAGTGGCTCCGGACAAGGCGGCGGATTGATATTCAGAGCGGCCGGCCCTCTGGCCTCCGGATGACTGTAGACCGTGGGTTGTTGGGGAGGCGGTAGAACAGTGTGCCGAGGATAATTCTCCGCGTGACTCGGATTCTCGTTCGCGGTACAGCAAGTACTCGGAGGTCCGCTAGTACTACTGCTTCCGTTGGGCACAAATCCACCAGGCTGATACATGTGCGCATTCGGAGGTGTGCATCTGAAAGCATCAATTTTTTAACTGTAGAATTTTCAAAGCCTCTTTCAGCACCACTATTTTTTTAACCACTTCTCAATTATATCGACTATAACGAATAAGATGAACATAAAATAAAAGTTCTGGTTTTTGTGGCTACGCTAAAAACACCCTATTTCATGCCTGCAACGGGGGTGAAAGGTGGTCGATTCTTAACGAGCGGGCAAAACAGTGATTTAGCGGAAGGGAATACATTTTTTTTTTATTGAAAAAAAAATAATTAAAAATTGCAGATAAAATATTTAAAAATTTAAAAATTGCAAAAAAATAAAATTAAAACTTGCAGAAAAAATATTTAAACATTTAAAAATTGCAAAAAAAAAATAAAAAATTGCAGAAAAAATATTTAAAAAATAAAAAATTGCAGAAAAAATATTTAAAAAATAAAAAATTGCAGAAAATATATTTAAAAAATTTAAAAATGCAAAAGAAATCGGCTAGTTACCCCTGTAGATTCCTGAACGCGGCTCTCCACCTAAAGATTGTGCCGTTGCAGGCATATAAATATGGTCACTTTTTAGCATAGTCGGGAAAAAAATAGTGTATGACACAAGGGAGGAAGTGCATTTTCACCTCGTGTGAAAAACGTACTTTCCTCCCTTGTAGCATAATATACTATTTTCGTCTTATTTTAAATTGTACGTTAATAAGTGAAACTTGGAAGTTTCGAAGACAAATTCTTTAAAGTTCCAAAAAAGTTCTGGTATTTAAGAAAACACATATTTCGGTTGTATTAGCGACACATTCATAGAGACAACTAAGCTTCAAATTCAGAATCCGAAAGCACCCTGCACTTGGAACCTTCGTTGAAGAACCGCAGGGTGCCCGGAAACTCCCCGAGTTAATTCGATCACAAATTTTTTTAAAGTGCCTACCCGTGATGCGCCGATCTAGCGTAAAGACTGCGACGATGGGATTCCTGCGAGCGCTGCTGATGAACCCACAATCTTTCGTGTAAGGGATGAATCCGTGGATGGGCCATTCCAGCCGGAGCTTCTAGAGATAAGATTGATGATAAAGTAAAATCCTTGGTTGCTATTCCATAAGAAACAATTCTCACCTGTGGATGGCGGATGTCCCTGATATATATTTGGGACTCTGTGGTGTCCGTGATACATAGGAAGTTGAGAATTGAGCATATGCAGTCCATAATCGGCGGTTCGGTGCATACAAAACGCGGGATATCTTCTAGAAAAATGTGCCATTGTAATCGTGCAAAATTCTCACGTCGTGTTCAAGTTGCGGCTGTGTGTTCGGTATGAGCATACCTGTGCACGGATTCTGCCGGGTACGGCGAAGTCGGTGGGACACTTGGTAACGTAGCGGCATGCTCTTCGTCGGACTCGGCAGTCAAATCCACAACGGTCACCGTTCGATCACTCTGTTCTCCCTCTTGATCGTTAGTCTGCACAAAATAAAAAAAAATGATTAATTTGTGCTATTGAGACAAAATGAAACTATATTTCATAGTCCAAAAATACTAGTAAATATTCTGAGTTACCTATTTAGGGAGCGACGTTTTCAGGCAAATAAAATGTTATTTTATTTTTTATCGGTAAGAAAAGATCGTTTAGAAAATTCCAGGCGATTGACTTTTCGTACGGCTATTGTGATAATATTAAAAAATCCTCTGGTCCGCATTCGCAAAAAAATTGTAAAATTGTTATAAAAAGTTGGAAATATAAAGGAATAATAATTTGAAAAAATGCCATTCCTCCTACATTTTTTTTATATGAACCTGGGCATTTTTTTGCATTGCCAAAATACCGTTCCAACAATGAAACACATGAGATTTTTTATAACGATTTCTTTTTCATGCTAACAATAAATAAAACACTCTTTGGCCTGAAACCGTCAAGCCACTTTTTAAGACGATAAAAAAAAATTATAAATCTTTACATTCAATAGTACTTGAAGACTCTATTTGTATTGTCTTGGAAATATGTAGCTTGTGTCGTCGCTTACCCTATTACTGTTATTAACCGTTCCTAAAACCTCAACGGAACCATCTTCGTCGTCGCTCTCGCTGCTCGACGACCAATCTAATTGCAAATCGGGAGCTAACGGAGTGTCGTCGGTTCCTGTTAACAAATATGTTCCAATAAATCAGAAAGTCCTAAAATATCGCGATAGTAGAATAAATACCGACAGTCTCTAATAGAAATAGCGCAACACCGAGTGGTGGTTAGAAACGCCATATCCGAAGATCGCTAGCAAAATATACAGGTCATTTGCTACCATTTCGATCCGAGTCCAACCCTTCACATCTTGGAACGAGCCCGGGATTTTTCATATGACTGAACGAACTCTCCAAAACACTTGGATTTTTTATTAGAATTTTTTTAAATTGTGTACAATTATTTACGACAATAAAAATTAACTTGTTGGTCGCCACAATTTTAAAATTTGGAAAAATTCTGAAAAATCTTGTGTCAAATATAAAAAAGTTTGAGATTTGTGCCGAAGTGGGCCGGCGTCACGTTTTATTTTTCCCATTTTTTTTTTTTTTTTTTTAAACAGTGAAAAAAATTAGAAGAAAAAAGGAGTCAATTATGGATATCGCTTGACCATTTTTATATGCAACACTTTTTCCGAAAAGGTTTTTTTATCTTGAACAAAATAAAAAATCTGAAGAAATTCCAAAAAATGCAGTGTTGCATATAAAAATTGTCAAGCGACAACCCATAATCGATTTATTTTATCTTCTAATTTTCTTCCATAAAAATAAGAAAAAAAATGGACGGTGACGACGGCCTCTCTGGCTTAAATCTTAATTTTTTGTTGTATATGACATAAGATTTATCAGCATTTTTTAAGATTTTAAAATTGTGGCGATCAATAAGTTCATTTTTTAATCGTAAATAATTATAAACAATTTTTAAAACTCCAATAAAAAATCTGCGTGCTTTTGAGAGTTAGTTCAGTCATATAATAAATCACGACCACAATCGACGATGTGAAGGGTTAGACCCAGGTTGACATCACAGAAACAGTGTGTATCTCGACATCGGTGAACAATCTTAATGGACCTGACATAATACGGCGAAACCACCGAAGGATCAACAATAATGCGTGATAATTATTGTGGCCCCTTAAATAAAAATTCAATTATATCAGTCCCACAAAAAATGACCACCCCATTCGAGTCACAAATATCAAATCATGAACTTCCGACCTCCGAGAAATGGCAATTTTGCTGTCGGTCCGCCGGCTTTCTCTCTAACCGCCACCGCGAGTCGCACCGTTTTTACTAGGAACCGCTGGGAGACATGAATTTATCAGACGTACTCGATGTTTGATTGCGAACTACTTGCGGCGAGTTAGTCGCAGTCGGAGTTCCCGATGTATGTAAAGCATTATCAGCGCTAATACCATTTCCAACATTGTTCGAGCTTCCGTCTAATGCATCGCCGGAATGGCTCGCAGCTCCAGTTATGCTACGGAGATTCAACAGATATTGCGTTTAAGTCTAACGTTTTAACCGTCATATTTTTGTTTGTTTTGTTTTCGCAGTCGCACAATAGAGGCTGAAAATATAAATCACATAACAGCGTGGTTCGTTGAAGTGGTTCAAGTGTTTAGATGTTCGCGTAGTCATATGAAGGGTCCGAGCGGAAGTCAGCATGACGTCGGAGAAATTTCATACTGAAATAAATTTTTCTTTTTTTTTATCCTTTGAGGTGAAAACGTACCTGTAATCGACCGGACCGTCGGCGAGTCTCGACGGTCCGGCTACACTGTGACTGTTCATATGCTGGTTACTCATGAGGGTGCTCTTCTTCTCTCTCATTCGAATCCGCTTGCGTCGATAATTGTCATACTCGTCGGTCGAATTTTCCACCGGCACCGCGAGGTGTTCGCGCCTCGGTCTGTTTTGGCAAAAGTTGCAGTTCAGACAACGGGACTGCCTCTGCGGGGGCGACATGTAACGTCCGAAAACAAAATTAGCCGCCGTTCCGGAGCTAGGAGGCTGAGCGCCGAAACTTTCGGGACGGGTCTGCGAATCTGTTTCCTCTATGTCACTTTCGGCGAACAAGTGCTCGTATTCCATCTCGTTACCTAAAAAAATAAATCACTGTTATTATCGTGTATATATACATGTATATATAATCACTTTATATTCAATTTATAAATGATTCGTTTTATATTTACAGTAAAAGTTCGATTATCCGGGACAAGCGGTTTACCCGCGGGTAATACCACTGATAAACCGGAATAATCGTAACACGTTATTATTTTAAATGCTCAAAAAAAACCGTCACAATTAATTAACAATTTATCACCAAAGTCGTTTTTAACAGGTGAAGGCGCGTTTCCTTTTTTCAATTCAATCATATTATTGACAATTATTTCATAGCATTGCCGTCCAAAAAAAATTTTTAGCTGGTAGACGAGATAAAAAAAGACACTGAGCGCCGCTACGTGCGATAAAAACAACGAAAAAGGTTTAAAAAAAAGTCGTTAAAAAAATTGTTGCTGATTAGAGAAGCCAAGGACATCGTTAATGTATTTATCAAAAACCGAAAGGCAAAATCGATCATCCCGCAGGAATTTGTTTTTCGATAATAACCGTACACAAGTATAAGGCCGTGAAAAATAAATTGTGAATAGGATTATCGTCTCGTGACGAGTTACGGTTTATCTTCGCAGAGTTTTAAATGCATCTCAATACAAGTGAAACAAATTTTCACTTGTATTGAAATAATCTTATTCACGATTTCTTTTTCACAGCCTTATACTCTATTTCACAGCCTTGTATACGGTTATTATTTAAAAAACGCGACATCGGATATATTCGAATGTAAATTTGTAACTATGTTATAAATAATCCAATTGCTTATAGTATGCTTCATTAAAATACGGGTTTGAACATTTTTACCATAAGCAGTTAGTACAATTTTTCTAGTACAGATTAAAATGACAAACGGAATCCCTCAAACTAACACCAAACTACGTAGCATTTATTATTTAAGCAACGTGTGTTATTTGCAAACATAATTTTGCGATTATTACTGATATATATTACTTATTTCGTTGATACGGTTACTCTATTTTTTTCTCTAGTTTTCACAACCAAATTCATTAAGACGAAATGAAACGGCCGTGCGTGCGAGGTAGCTGCAATTTTTAAACGTGCTTTTTTTAATCGTGTCGATCGTTTCAGGACGGAAACAGAACCGTAGCGTATGCTGAATTAAGTCACGCATCCGACACGAATTTATTTTTGTCCTAAATCTGTCGGAATCGTGCACAAAAGTTCATTATAGTTTTTAATGCTGATCGCGGTATTTCACTTGACCTTAAGGTGATATGGAATTTTCCAGCCGGCTAAATAGTTACTCTTGAATATGTCTGAATGGGCTAATAATTATTCAATATTGTCCAATTACTGTAAAATGTAGAAATTGTACCTTATACTTTGGTCGTATCATCGAAGTTGGACTATTTAAAACTATTATCAACCCATTCAAATATCGTCAGAAAAAAAGGAAGAACTTAACAAAGCATTCCTCTGTTTTAATGGTAAGCACATGCTCATTTAATAATAATACATGCTTCCCATTCAAACACAGGAATGCAATTTTTATCGTAATTAGTTAGTACTCGCTTTTGAGTCTAGATTGAAACCGTCCAATCTATTAACTCCAAACTATTAACCCCGCCTAACAACCCCCTATCAACAAACTACCAAAAATGTTATCCGGACTAAAAATTGGACTAAATAATCAGACTGTAATGTAGCAATTGGACTATGTAAAACAATTATCAGCACATTCAAATATTGCAGGAAAGAAAGAAACGACAGAAAATTGCATTCGTTGGTTTTAATGGGAAGCATAAATACTTCCCATTGAAACACAGGAATACAATGTCGTATTACAACTAGTTAGTACACGTTTTTGAGCTTAGGATGGAAACCGTTAACAGGATCACCAAGCTATTACCAAAATGCCGAGAATGTTGTCCAATTGTTATATTAAAATAGAGAACGTGGATTATATTATCGTACTGTAATGTAATTGGACCATACAATATGTAAAGCAATTATCAGCCCATTCAAATATTGCAAGAAAGAAAAAAAGAAATGACAAGAAATAGCATTCCCATGATTCAATGAGAAGCATAAAGGCTTCCCATTAAAGAACAGGAGTACAATTTCTTATTAAAACTAGTTAGTACTCGTTCTTGAGTTTAGGATGAAACGGGTAATAGAATCGCCCAATTACTACCAAATTATCAAAAATGCTGTCCAATTGCTACATCAAAATATAGTTATTATTATTATTGTTATTACTGTTCACAGAAATTAAGTTTCCACTTATTGATGTGCTTCTACGTAATATAGTATCGCGTAAATATATCATCAGATAAAAATAGATCTATCAAATTTGATTTTAAATTGGATCAATGTCTCCACTTCCACTGCATGTCTGGGTAGCCTGATTATATTATATTATATTATAATATTATTATTATTATTATTATTAGTGTTTACAGAATTTAAGTTTCCACTTCATAGATCTGCTTCTATATAATATAAGATCACATAAAAATATAAGTATCAATTTGGATTTTAAATTGGTTTAAAGTCTCTGCTTCTACTGCTCTTTCTGGTAGCGCGTTCCACGCGTCCACCACCCTATTGCACAAAGCATGTTTCCACGGGTTCTTTTGGAAAGGCCGTTTCTCGAGCTTGAATCGGTGTTGTATATAATATTGGATTATATAATAATGTTGTAATGTAGCAATTGGACTATGTAAAACGATCATCAGCCCACTCAAATATTGCAAGAAAGAAATACCATGAAATTAAATTTCCCTATTTTAATAGTAAGCATGAATGCTTGCCATTAAAGCACACAAAAACAATACCCAATGATAACTACTCTATACTCGTTCTTGAGTCTAGGACAAAAATTTCAACAGAATTCCCCAAACTGTTACACAAACTACAAAGAATTTCTTGCTCCGAGGGCCATGTTTCCGTTATTCGCAACTACGACTTAAGCAGCGCATAAAAAATTACATTAAAAGAAATGCAACAAAACCAAAGCAAGCAAACAATCGAATGAACAAAGTTCGTCGAGCGTCGTACCAGCGGGACATCTCGGGGGAGACGGATCGGGCGTCGATGTGAATGCGGTGTCGAATATATCGGCCAGTGACGTGGAATTGGCGTCGACAGAACCGGCAGCAGAGTCCGCATTGAACAGGTCGCTACGGTCCTCCGTCTTTTCTTTCCGCCAAACATCCTCCGTGCTCTTGCCGGCCTCCATTCTGACTGCGGAATAAAAACAGAAATACAAATCATCTTCGCGCTCGCACAACAGAAAAGGATACGCGAGTAGCGTGGGAGGCAAAACGGAACGCTACTAGATAAGCAGTAGATTGCTCCGACGCCAAAGCACATTCCGATGCCTGATAACGATACGTTGACTAAAAAGCTTTGTAAATACAAAAAAAAATTGATAAATAAAAAAAAAAATTGGGAAAAAAAATTGATGATCGTAGATACCTAAAGTTTTGAAAACGGCAGATTCATCGACAAAGTCAGAGCCTGAAATGATCGTGCATATAAATTTCCAGTCGCTTGTTGATTCGACAATCGCATTAGATTATCAGCGTTCGCAGAATTCGCGTCGTCGCTACACGCCATCACCGTCGACGAGCGTGTCGCCGGAATGTAATTCAATACGTTTGGCAAAAGATTTGCAAACAACGCGCGTGAATAATGCTGACAAATGAGTGGGAGAAGAAAAAAAAAATTTTACGTCCGAAAATTGGATCTACAAAATGTTGCAGAGTGTGGAGGGAGGAACGTAATTTGCAAAAACTCATTACCGGGATATTTTTTTTTTTTAAATGTTTATCGCTCCTCCCACTCGCGCTTTCATTACAACACACGTAATGGAGTTACGAGGTTTTTATCAAGGCCACGATTCACGCCTACCGGAGTGTCTCGTGTACTTCGGCAAAAAAAAGTGAAAAAAAAAAATCGAAATTAACATTTTTTTCTTTTAGGCGACGAGACAAAAGAATAGTTGATGTAACGCGACGTTGGCGATTGACGGAGATCCAAAGCTACGCACCTGGCTGCTCAAACCCCGTGGAGCTTCAACAAAGCGACACTGTTCTCTTCACCACGTCATTTTTTGGCATGAGATTTATATACCGTCGATCGACAACCACTGTCACACCGACGTTATGTATTTATCGTTGCATGTTATTCGCTGGCTCTCCTTTATCTCCTCTCATTCACTTTTCGAATTTATTAAATTTTTTCTTTCTCCCTTTTTTTTCTTTTATTTTTGATTATTATTATTATTGTTATCGTCCGTACATGAAAATTTCGTTCCGAATATTCTTCGTGTGTCAGTAACAACAATAAAACTGGAAAGAGTGCACATAAGATTGACGTTGCGCACGTAACTGGATGTGAGACGGGACAAACGGCGTTGAGAAAATTATGCCCGGAACATCGAGGCTGAGACCTCGGCGGAAGCTCGAAGCGTTGCTGCATGCCTCGCGCGGTCGATAAAGTAGCGAGGGTTTCGGTAAGGTCACGAGAATTGTTACATTGCGAAGCGGCCTCAGCATTCGTTGGCCGAAAAACAGAATTCTTTAACGGCAGCTTGGCACTGTCATCGTAGAATAATATACGATCGAAACTACGTTAAAAATTATTCGTGGAGACTGCTTCGAATAAACTGTACGAAATCAAGAATCATAATTAATTTCAACTTGATCTCATACTGTTATCATGTTTTCTGAATTCCTTATATAAAAGAGTATGTCCTGGAAATAAATAAATAAATCATATAACCCTGCAATATTGTCAAGCGTGGGTGACTGTATCGACGAAGCAGAAGCAGCCTCACCACGGTGAGAAGTGTGTTGCTCGTCTCGCACTTCGCTTTCGGTTTTTGCCGCAACTCTTCGCCAAACAGGAGCTAGGACTTTTTATGGTGATAGCTCAGTAGTTGAATAATTTTGTATATTATTGTATATTGGTTTTTTCGTTACGAAGAACTGTTTAAAAAAATCTGTAACTGGATTGGATGGGATAAATGGTGGAGAGGAAAATATGCCCGGAATATCGAGGCTGAGACCTCGTCGGAAGTGGAGGCGGAAGCTCGAAGCGCCGCTGCATACCTCGCGCGGTCGGCAAAGTAGCGAGGATTTTGGCAAGGTCACGAGAATTGTTACAATGCAAAGCGGCCACAGCATTCATTAGCCCAAAAAGAGAATTCTTTAACTGTACCTTGGCACCGTCGTCGTAGAATAATTTAATAATATATACATTATATATAATATTATAGTATTTATACTATATATTTATAATGACACTATATTATTTATAATATATACATTATAAATAATATAATGTTGCGATATTGTTACGTCCGCGTGACTGTATCGACGCATCAGCAGGGTCTACGCGGTGAAAAGTGTCTGGCCCCATGATGGTTTGGTGGCTCAAGTAGTTCAATGATATTATACGTTGGGTTTTTAGCGATGAAAAAATGTATTTAAAAAAAGGATAGTAACTGGAAGTTGGATTCAATGATATTATGCATCGGGTTTTTCGAGAGCAAAAAATGAAATAAAAAAAAACAGTAACTGGAAGTTCGATGGAATAAACGACGAAGAGGAAATTGTACCCGGAACATCGAGGCTGAGACCTCGTCGGAAGTGGAGACGGAAGCTCGAAGCACTGCTCCATATCTCGCGCGGTCGATATAGTGGCGAGGATTTCGGCAAGGTCACGAGAATTGTTACATTGCGAAGCGGCCTCAGCATTCATTGGCTCAAAAAGAGAATTCTTTGACCGTAGCTTGGCACCGCCGTCGGCGAATAATATAATCTTGCGATATTGTCAGGCCCGGGTGACTGTATCGACGCAGCAGCAGGCTTTCCGCGGTGAAAAAGTGGTGTGGCTCGCCCCGTGTTTCGCTTTCGGTCTTGCCGCAACTCTTGGCCAAACAGTAGATAGGACTTTTGATGGTGATAGCTCAGTAGTTCAATCATATTATACATTGGGTTTTTCGTGAAGAAAAACTGTTTAAATAAATAAATAAAAAATGGCTGTGGCTGCCAGAGCATTGTCAAAATTCACAGGTGAGCCCCGCTGTCTGACATAATTAACATATCGAATAATTTGCATCGCCAATCGGCACGATATCCGCCCGACGTACTTTGTACCCGCGAGCATAATCGTTCCGACTGTGCACTCGATTCGTCTCGTCCGACACTTTTTCGCGGCTCTCCGTCCTTTCCAAGATCATCGAAACCACCGTTCTATCAACTTAATCTAAATTTAGCTCGTCTATGCCATTCGCCTTACCATAAACATATCGTATTATGTAAGAAAGCGAATTAATTGCCGTTTAATTGCAAATATTTAAGACCCTTTGAGACGAACGATTATCGAGTTACGAGATTGGCTCGTCAACCCCTTACAATTCAATTGTGTAATTGCACGCTCCCACCAGCAATATTCGCCACAGCTATTTCCATATATATGTCACGGTTGTTTAACGAATCCCTTCGTATCCTTCGACCCTTGGAAAATTCATTGCACATTTATTACCACGTCCGTTTATTCTAACCCGAAAACATCGCTGATAACCTAAAGATATTTATAGAGTCCATGACCCCTTTTAATTCGTACTACAGAGGCTGCACCTTGACCTCGAAGTCATAGTCCGATTCGATGAAGTTACTTAGGTGCAAACAGACTGCAACAAAGTCACTAATTTTGGGCTTTAAAATTAATTCAAAGGAACACGTTTCTCAGATTATGCGGTTTGACTCGGAAGAGGTTTCGAGACTTTCTTGTCACTTGATCTCGAACGCATAGTGAGATACAATCGGGTCATTTAGGTGCAAAGAAACTGCGACAAGAACACTAATGTTGAGCTTGAAAATTAATTCAACGTAGCATGTTTCTCAGATTTTGTGGTTTGACTCGGAAGGGATTTCTACATTTTTTTATCACCTGACCTCGAACGCATAGTCTGGTACAATTGGGTCATTTAGCCGCAAAGAAAATGCGACAACTACACTAATTTTGGGCTTGGAAAAGTTTTAGCTAATTTGACTCATTTCTCAGACACAGTTTGACGCACCAACGATACAGTTTGATTCACGGAGGATTTCTACGTTCTTTTGACTCGCAAACAGTTTCTATGTTTTTTGGTCACCAAACGTCGAACGCATAGTTAGATGCAACAGAGTCATTTAGATCCAAAATATCTATAAATACGGCACAATAAAGTGGCACATTTGTCACATTATGCGTCAGATCTATGAATATATTTAAAAATAAAATTGTTTTATACATTTTTACGTGAAGAGCAACATATAGAAGCAGATGTAAAAAGTGAAAACTGATTTTCTGTAAATAAATAGTAATAATTATTTATTTATTTATTTACTTACAGGCTGAAACGTTTTAATTTTTAACAGTTCAGATAAAATTTCAAACATATAGCTTGTAACATGTGTAACAGTATATAATTAATAAAACTCATTATAATTCATTATTTTACATTATTTATTCTTTTTTATACATTTTGTTTAGAGATCACAGTATTACTATGAATATGATTTAAAGTATAATAATGCAGTTTGACTCGGAATGGATTTCTACATTTTTTTGGCATCGGACCTCAAGCACACAGTTAGATACAATGAGGTGATTTGGTTGCAAACAAACTGCAAAAAAGACACTTATTTTTAACTTGAAAATTTATTTATTTTTATTTATTTATTTATTTATTTATCAACGGGCAATGCCCTTTTACACATTCACATAGTCTATAAAATTTTGAAACATATTAAATTCAAACATATAAGTATTTGCAGTTCGATAACATTCTATATAGATATATGTTTAAACATTCTATATAGATATGTGTTTTAAGTAACATGTTTCTCAGATTATACAGAGATTATACAGAGATTATACAGATTTGACTCACAAATGATTTCTACATTTTTTTGGCACCCGTCTACGCACCTACAGTTAGACACAATAAGATTGTTGTGCAAGGAAATTTTTTTTTTTTTAAGAAAATGATGTTACCGACAAATTAATCTAAAATAATATTTTGCAATATTATTTCTGGATCGAAAGTAAAAAAAAAACATTAAAAAAATCTTTTTTGCAGTGAGGACACCGAGCAGTCTGCTGCGTAGTCAAATAAGATTCAATTACACGGAGACGAGGAAAAATTTGAAAATCGACTCGAACACGAAAGTAATATGCCAGGGTTTCACCGGAAAGCAAGGAACGTTCCATTGTCAGCAGGCGATTGATTATGGCACCAAGATCGTCGGAGGCGTCAGTCCCAAAAAGGGCGGCTCGGAGCATCTCGGCAAACCTGTGTTCAAATCAGTGAAGGAGGTAAGGAGATTTTTAATTTTTTTATTTAATTAATTAATTAATTAATTAATCTATGGGAGAGGCCCTTTTACAAGTAAAATACAGATGTAAGAAAGAATATTCGATTCTATTTCGTATATTGAAGATAAAGATAATAGAAAATTTCACCAAAAGCGAAGACTAGGTAAAAATATTTATTGAGAAAAGGAATTTGGTAAATTAATTTTTTAATTTTCTTTTTCCAATATCGTTCTATTTGTTCTATTTGCGGTTTAACAATTTTGTATGGTCTGCAGGCGAAGGATGCTACGGGAGCAACGGCCACCGTAATCTACGTTCCTCCACCTGGCGCCGCTGCTGCAGTTATGGAAGCTCTGGACGCCGAGATGCCACTCATTGTTTGTATCACTGAGGGTATTCCCCAACATGACATGGTCAAGGTGAAGAGGCGGTTACTCGAACAGAACAAATCTCGTCTCATAGGACCCAATTGTCCTGGAATTATTGCACCCGAACAGGCAAGTTTGTTTTATTTATTTATTTATATATATTTACAGGGCCCAGCCCCTTTACATTAATAAATAAACGTTTTTTATTTTTGGTATAGGTTCTCAAAAGTAACTCATATAAAGATCTCAAAAGAATAACAAATCCTAAAGATTCTCCGGTTATGGGAATTGCAAGGAAAAAAAAAACATTGTTAACAAATGACAAATTTTTGACGTTCCATTTTCTTGCAAAAAGTGTTCGATGTTTTTGTTCGATGTAAAAAAAATGAATTTGATGATCCTTTTTTTAAAAACAAAAAAATCTGCGCTCGTCAACGAGAGGAAAAACTGTCCGAGAACATGTTCGAGATGCCGTGGCTGCCGACTTTGAAAACCATGTTCTGAAATAATCATGTTTCACAGTTTGCACGACGCCCAGCTACGATATACCGTAAACATTGTAATCAATTAGACATCTTTCGTGCTATCAACGTTATTCATTTATTTTTTTCAGTGCAAAATCGGTATCATGCCGGGACATATTCATCAGAGAGGAAAAGTCGGTATTGTGTCGAGGTCCGGAACCTTGACTTACGAAGCTGTGAATCAGACGACCCTGGTACGTATGCGTAATGCTCGTAACACCAAGAATCACAGAAATTGTTTGTTTCCAATAAAAAAAAGAAAATCCTCAATTTTCGTGCAAATTTTCGACAAATCATAATTTTTTAATACTTTTATGTCCCGTAAAAATTTAAACTACGATTCAATCTGCTTGAAAAATCTATAATTTCTTATTATAAATTACCCGCACAATTATTCTAAATAGTTATTAAAAAAAATGTTATCAAATCGAGTACATAATGTGCGAAGTTATGATAGAACAGCAGCTAATAAATTAGATTTTGCTTATTTTCTCCTCGATTTAATTTGCAGACCGGTCTTGGACAGACGCTGTGCGTCGGCATCGGTGGCGATCCCTTCAACGGCACGGACTTCATCGATTGTCTGGAGGTGTTTCTCAAAGATCCGGAATGCGATGGAATCATCATGATCGGCGAGATCGGTGGCAGCGCTGAGGAGTTGGCAGCAGAATATCTCATCGAGCATAATACTGTTGGTTGCTGTTCCAAGTTATTGGTACCTTAAATCCTAATCCATTCCCGTCACATTCCAGCGATTCCCGATAGAACCGATACCCGAAAAAAAATCGTTATGTAAGCCAGCTTGCGCAGCAGTCGGTATTCATTAACATCGCGCTGCGGTCACTTGTAAAGTAGTTTCTTAAACAGAGCATGTTAACAAAAAGGCTTAACGACTAAACTCTAACTTCCATGCGATTCGAAATATATATATATATATTTTCTGTATTTCAGGGCGGAAAGGCAAAGCCCGTGGTATCGTTTATCGCCGGTATCACCGCACCTCCCGGCCGTAGAATGGGTCACGCCGGAGCCATCATTTCCGGAGGAAAAGGTGGAGCACAAGATAAAATACACGCCCTTGAAAAGGTGAGTTCTCGAGTTCGAGCTTAAAAACATTTCGTCAAACGCGGTTGTAGAAGTATAAATTAACATAAAAATCTTCTTATGGTTTATTCCAGGCTGGTGTTATCGTAACGCGAAGCCCTGCACAAATGGGTCGTGAATTGTTGAAGGAAATGACCCGTCTTGGACTCGTTTGTAATTAAAGGGGAAAAAAGCTAAAAACGGAAAAAAAAGAAACCTCAAGCAAAAATCTGTAAAATGATGTAGTTCTTCTCCGTGTCTCCGTGTATCCTCAGATATGACCATTAAACGTATAATCTGTAAACTGCGATGAGAAAGCTACGATAAAAAGGACCTATGTTGAGATCAATGAAAAAGTCATAATAAATTATTCTAATCGACAAGAAATAACTGGGAAACTTTCGAAACAGATCATACTGTCCGAGAGCATCAATTTATGTTATAAACGTGCATTATTTGCGATTTCATCGTTATCGAATCGCCGAAGATCGAATAACTACCAAGCATTATCGAACTCCGGTTGTAACACGAGTCTCGGACTTGCTGAAACGGTGTTGCCTGTACCGTCCATGAACTTTCAGCTTTTTCCTTAACAGTGTTCAGACAAATTTTTTTCATACTCTTCGTCAGAGCATATTTCTATTTCACAGTTGTTTAACTACAATATTTACGCTTATTGTAAATCATGTTAATTATTGAATAAAAGCCGTTATAGTCTAACTAAAAAATCCTACTTTCGTTTTCACGGAAAAAAAATATACATGTCTTCAAAATTTTAGAGTGCTGCTTTTAGAGTATGAATCAAAATAAAAATAAAAATCATGAACTGAATTTTGAATATATCGCAGATAAATGATTCGTCTCTACGTTTACGAAATTTCAGTACTGTTTCTGAGATATTGACCGGTGATGTTCCTTGACATTGGCTGTCTGAAAGAAGTACTACTTTTCGGCATAAAGACAGTTTTGCGAAAAGCTGGTTAAACATATGTGTCGAAAGAAATCTATCTACGGCAAGTGGGTGTTTCTAAAAAAAAGGTGCTAAAGATTTGAAGCGATTTATCGCCTAGTTCTTTAGAAATTCCAGTTTAAGTATTCCTCGCGAGCATAGACACTCTCGCGAGCTGCCCGCCCGGCATCCTGCTAATTAAAATGACTATGTAAAGGATTTCCGAAAGAAGAAATTCTATAATTCAATAAGGACATGAGCTATCGCGTTAGAGTTCTGTCAGAAGTGATTCTTCTTCATTGGGCTTGATTGTTATAAAAATAGATTAAGAACATTTTTTAACGCCCGTTGATGCCCGAACGGTAAAAGAAAACTCGAGCGATCGCGTTGAGACCTTTACAGTAATAATGTAACGGGCCAGTGCATGGAATTTGGTGAGGAAGAAAAAATTAATTGTGACAATCGAGATTTTCACAAAGTTTTCTGTCTAATCTACTTTTTTGTACAAAGCTCCTATGCAAAACAATAATTTCCGTGATTATTTGGCTACCCCGTAAAGGAAGTTCAAACAAATAATCGCATTTAAAAGATATGCTTGTTAACAATTTAAAAAACCATTACTTTTTGTAATATTTACTACAATGATATACCTGATAGACAAGCGGCACGAAAAGTAGCAATACTAGAGCGATATTTGCGACGTGTGCGGCACATGTTGCAATTATTGCATGAAAAGTAGCCAACTGCTTCTTTTCGTGCCGCTTGTCTATCAGGGTTCTCTATAATAATAGTAGTTATTCCTCGTGTCGGGACACGTATGATGTATTCTTTTCCCACTGATCATGAATCTGCTACTTGTTTTACTCTTAACTCAATGTTCGATACCGAGACTCGGGTCAGAAAGAAAATAAAAATTGTTAGTAAAATTCAAAACATTCAGAATCTCTCATAGAATCTAAAGGGTTTGATCGATCCTCGTCAAATTAAATAAGAATCATCGGTCGACAATAGTCCCTTTGTGTGCAACTTTTTACTCCGATAGCTTGAAAATTGTAAGAGCTATAGCGTGCGCATGGACTTTTTTTAGCAAAGTTTAAAACCACCTGAAATGTTTATGACTGAAGGCATTTTGCTAAAAATTTAACCAAACATTGAGGATTGACCCCTCTACCCACCTTAGAAATTTCACACCCACACACGCACGTTTTGAAACATTTTGAACATGTTTTCATAAAAATCTGAAAACTTTGTTTCCTCATAGAGGAAGCTTTGTTTTAATGAAAACAAAAATTTCGAGATTTTAATGAGAACGTGTTGAGAATTTTTCAAAACATCGGGAAATCAATGGATGGTATACATTTCAGAATATATTTAGATACCGACATCATCCGAGATTGGAATCAGCTAGCATTTGAAAATCTAATGGATAAATATTTAGACGAAATTCAATGTAACCAAAAAACGTTCCAATCTATACTGGTTCATACACAGAGATTGTGATAAAAATTTTTTTATTTCATAGCCTATGTATGTGATTAAGCTTTATATTTCAAGAAATTCTGCAAAATCCATTATTCAAAGATATATAAATAAAATTAAGAATATAAGACGCAATATAAATTCAGATGATGAGAGAATATTTTCGTTATTACTTATCGAAGTTTGTCTTTCGTCGTAGCGGTAGTGATGGCTTCGAAGCTGACGGGGAAACAACAAATATTGATTGCAATGTTGCATGTCGTTCCAAGCGTTTTACGGCAGCCACTGCCACGTGTCAGGCGAGAACTCTTTGGAATTCTATCCATTATCATATTGCGTTCTAGTTTTTTTTCGATCCACAAGGCGTGTTGAAAGTTCAGGACTATTAATAGCGTTGATCGGCCGGACATTTAGTAAGAATCCAGTTTGCACCGACTCTGCACAACGTGGGCTCAGGCAAACTGAAGAAGAAAAAGACGAAAAACCTACTAACCATGGAGAGTAGAAAGAACCCTGGCAGGTTCTACGACTTAAAAAACCACCACCAAACTACCTTCAAAGCGACCGAGAAAACGACCGGTCGTTTTCGGACAAAAATACGTCGGCGAAAACGACTGTCAAAACGACTTTATCCGTGTCCGTACCAGTCGCATACGAGCCGCTTCCAGGGAGAGCTTTCAGTCAGGTGGTTTTACAATTAACAAGCAAATGAACTACCCCGAAAACGACTGTTCAAAACACCTTTCAGTCCGGTCGTTTTTTTATTTTCAACCGAAGAAACAACCGCATTAATGCCCTGATAGACAAGCGGCACAAAAAGTAGCAGTTGGCGCAATAATTGCGACATGTGCCGCACATGTCGCAAATATCGCGTCAATATTGCTACTTTTCGTGGCGCCTGTCTATCCGGGTGACAACCGGACTGAAAGGTCTTTTGAACGGTCGTTTCCGCGGTTGTTCGTGCAGTCATAAAATGTAAAACAACCTGACTTAAAGCTCTGACTGGAAGCTGCTTGTATGTGGCTCGCACGGACGCGGATGAAGTCGTTTTACTGGACGTATTTTTGTCCGAAAACGACCGGTCGTTTTCTCGGTGGTTTTGACGGTCGCAAGATCTGCCAGGGAAGCTTCATCAGTATGCTTCCGTTGTTTCTCACATCGAAGCCCTGGTGAAAATATTTCTCCGAATATCTCTGAAAATTTCTCTGAAAGGTCCTCTGAATTTCTCTCACTTTTTGCACTTTTCAGAAAAAGTTAAAGATTTTTCTGAATTTAAATATTTCTAATTGCTTGGAAAATTTCTGATTTTCCCTGCCAACTTCTCTGAAAAACTGTCAACTTGTTTGATATTTTAAGCCTGTTTTTCTCTTCTATATTCAGAAACTATTTTCAGAAAAAGTCACATTTTCGCTCAATTTCTCGTACAAACTAAACATAAATTATTGTTGACTGATTACTGTTCGCATGAATACCAGAAAAAGCAGATATTAGAGTGAACTCGTAAGTTCTTTGAAATTGTCCAACCACATATTATCCGAGAAAATCACAGTTTTTCAGAAAGTAAAGCGTATTTTCTCTAAAAAAAATCTATTGTTCATTCGAGCAACAGAATGAGTAGATCTTAGACAAAACTCGTAAGTTGTCTGAAATTCTTAAAACACCCATTATCCGAAAAAAGCGGAGTTTTTTTTTAGAAAATACATTGCATTTTCTCTAAATAAATTTGCTGTTCGTCCGAGTAACAGAATGAATAAATCTTAGAGACAGCTCGTATGTTTTGACGTACTTTATCAGAAAAAAATCAGAGGTATCCATCATTTTTCGGAAAATACTCTGAATTTATCTGATATATTGTGACTCCTGGAGGTTATGCGGAGAACATGGCAGAGATATTTAACACACAGCAGAGACAGTCTGAAAAATTTTGGAAAATCAATGAAAATCACTGAAATGTCCGTTTACAGTTTTTCAGACAAATTGTCAGAGAAATATTTTCCACAGGAAGGCGATTCAATAATTCTCATGTCACGGCCAGTGTAGGTAATGATGTTATATCAATGATTTATTATTATTATCCCTGATAGACAAGCGGCACGAAAAGTAGCAGTTGGCGCAATAATTGCAACATGTGCCGCACATCTCGCAAATATCGCGCAAATATTGATACTTTTCATGGTGCTTGTCTATCAGGGATATATCATTGGCGAGTAGAAATAATATAAGCAATAATAATTCAACTATAATTGACGCTCATCCAGGGCTACAATATTTTGGAGTTCCGTTCTATAATTGTACTGTATATATAAGCATTGGAAAGCTCGGGTCCGAATTATATGGTAAAACTGTCCTTGAAATTTCGATGCGATGCTTCGTTGCCGAGATCGAGACGACCGAAAATAATCGCTTTAACCCACGCACAAACGAAAATTTTTGGATCGATCGCTGATCACGATCATGATATCTCAGGATCCACCGAACGGTTTTGATCGTTACTAGGCGCATTGGAAGCTTGGGTAGGCATTTTATAGTAAAAATGTTATGTCCATTTCGATCCGATGCTTTGTTTCCGAGATAATTGAGTGCAAAGAATTACCTCCGGCATAGTCGAGTATAACTACTTGGTAGCGTCTTCATGATATCGCTCATCGCTCAAATTTTGCGCTTATCGCTTCATTTTTTTAAGTACTTGGTGTCGAGACGCTACCGCGTCTCTTGATAACAGACGTTCTATCCAATAAGAAAATCGTGCCGTAACATTCGGCTCGACGTGATGGCACAATGCAGACATGTATGTCCGCATATGTGACGATATTGTGACGGCACGGCGTTTTGATTCCAGAAGTCTGATTGCTCAGTTCCAGCTCGCTGTAAAGTTCCACGGCGAGCTGTAACTGTGCAAACAGATTTCTGGTATCAAATCGCCGTGCCGGCACAATATCGTCAAGCGGACATACATGTCTGCATTGTGCCGGCACGGCGAGTGTTCCCGTGTTAGTTCCGAGTGGATCCCGTGGCGTCAGTTTTCTATCTGTGTACCGGCATAGGGTAAAAGTGGTGAATATGGATCACCTCGATTAATACGTAAGTCTATGATATATGGACCGGGCCATATTCCCCACTTCTACCCTACATGTTCATTTTCGTACTTTCTGTGTACTTGACAAATCAGCCATTAAATACGAAATTTTGACACCCTAACTGTACTAGTATCAACGTTCAGTAAGTTGCATTACCGCTATATGATCACAGTCTAGCGAGCGAAGACACAAGAATTGAATTTTTAAGTTAATTTTATAAATAATACCTCTAGAGAATTCGGACAATAGAATGGTTTTGGTTGCGTTACAGTTCCTTTTTAGTTACTTTTTGGCCCAAAGTTACTTGTCGATTGGAAATTAAGGACTTTGGTTGCAATCGACCACATAGCACGGAAATATTTCTGACATGTTTCGAAAATATTTTTTTGAAATATTGAAAACATTTTACTAATAGTACAAAATATTCCTGACATATTTTTTTGTCCGCTCATAAATTTTACATTGGAATGTTTCAGAAATATTTCGCAACAATGGTTTTGAAATATTGCACTAAAATGTTTTTGAAAAATTGTGGTAATATGTAAAAGAAAATTTGACATATTTTTTTAAATGTTGGTAAAATATTTATTAGATACTTTTCTGAGCATCTTTAAGATGTTATCAATATTTTTGATTTATTTTCTTTTATTTGAAATATACAATGTACCGCCACCAGCACTTCATCTATGGGATTCCTGTGAGCCCCTTCGAGAGTGCCAATAACGTGTCGTGTTTTGAAACATTAAATAGTGAAATTGTATTAAAATACATCGACGAACCATGGCATTTTTTTAAAAAGTTCGTTCCTTCTGAACGTAATTCCGTACACATCTGATATTCGCTTTCAAAATATTTTTTCACCGTTACGTAAATATTTCCGATGTATGAAAGATTAAGTATATTTTTGAAATATTTTATAAATGTTTCGTTGGAATGTTTTGACAGAATACATTAAAATATGATTTCCATATATCGCAGAAAAATTTTTTAAGATTTGAAATATTGCAGATATTTCTGAAATGTTTCGTTGCAATATTTCGGGAGAATATTTAAAAATATTATTTCCATATATTTCAGAAATATTGCGGAATATTTGAAAGATTAAAAATATTTCTGAAATGTTTTCAAATTATTTTGTGCTATATGGGTGTCGATTGCTTTCTGTCATCTGGCACCCAACAGACTCACCTCAAAAGCGACCTTCGTTTTGTTGTTGAAAATGGGTTGATTTTCGGTTCCTTTAAATTTTTTTCGCTTTGCTTCCACAGCAAGGGTAACTATTTTTTTCGTGACTTTCATCTCGGAATGCTCAAAACAGACTAAAACGGTGAGACGAGTGATTGCACAAAATGTCAGTTATCGTCTCTTGTCGACGCGCCAATTGAAGTGGTCGAAATTTTTAATATAATGGCTTAACATTTTGCCCACATGTAGACTACTGGACACAGTATGAATTAAAATTTGGTGGAAATCCGTTAACGTTTTGATTTCTAAAAAAAAATGTTTCCTCATTATGTCGCGACAATCTTTTTGCCGCCGATTCAAATGTGTTTTCGGTACATTTTTAAACATATTTTTCTTAAAATCAATAATCAAAGTAACTCAAGAAGTTATCCAACAAAGATTTCTTTATGTTGAAGCCGAAAAATTACAGGACTCGTCTTTTTTTTAAATCCTGCTGGACAAAAAATGTGTCATTGGTGTACTGGAAAACAGGACAATATGAATGCTTACAATTAGCGGGTTGACATCGGTAACACATTTTTAAAACACTTTATTCGCTGCTATACACAGTGGTACGCTGGTATATACAGATGCAGCACCGAAAAGCAACCGATCCATTTTTATTTCATCTTGTGGATTCCACAATGACAGAAAGTCAGTGAGTCATTGAAAGTGAACTGAGTCGTTTTTTGGTTTTCGTGGGTTGCCCCGATCCGTTAGGTGTACTTTTTGCGGTCGACCATCGATATGCATTGTGCGAGATCCAATTCAGCCTTCAATCAACCATTGCTTTCGCAGCTTCAAGTTTATGTAACCAGCCATAGCAAAACCCGCACAGGTATCCAAGTGTTGAGTTTTTACAGAATAAACAGTTTTCGACACGTTCTGCACGATAAAATATTGGATTTATTATATTAAATGTGAGATCGTTTTTGCATGTTAACATAAAGTCGTAGAGAAACAAACTGAACAAAACAAAGGTAACCAGGAACACGGTTGGCATTCAGCCTTAGGAAGATGGGAGAACAAGAGAGATGCGTCGGTAACGACGATTTTCCCCAACACCAAGCTTTCGGTTGTTGCTTCAATTCTCAAATAGAGGACATGACAGGGTTAAATTGTCACTGTAAACCCGAACCCGAAAGAATCAACCTTCAGTTGTGACAAAAAGTTGTCAACATTTTTAAGTCGAAGAGAGTGGCACAGGTCTCCGCCAGGGGACGAGCCATCATCGGGCTACAAAAAAAAAAAAGACATTTTTAAGCCATCGCTGCAGTAACAAATGTAAGCGAAACGTTAACTTCGAAGCTAATCGCTTAAAAATAAATATTAATTGCAATATCGAACCTTTTTACCATGGAGTGCAGCAAGTTACGCCTTCCACTGCCATGTGTCAGGCGAGAACTCTTCGGAATTATATCCATTTTCATATTGCGTTCTAGTTTTCTCCAATCGATCAGCTTGGAGGAGCGCGCAGCAAATTATTCTGAAAGCGATCGCATGTTTTTCCTTTTTTTTTCAAAAGTGTTCTTATCGATGGCTTAATTCCAAAAGGTCACATCGGCTGTGTGTAATATAGTCCTATGTACAACTTTGGCGATAGTCCGTCGATATTCATCGCGCGAGAATCCAATTTAGCCTTCAATCAATCATTGCTTTCGCAGCATCAGGTTTTCTTTCAGCGGATATAGCAGTCATCCAGCTAAGTTTTTGCCCTAATAACCACGCGCCACGAAACGGACCCAGTTGGAGCAACATTTGCGACATGTGCAGCGTATGTCTCAAATATTGTCCCAACTGCATCCGTTTCGTGGCGCATGGTTATCAGGGTGGTTGTTTCTTTGGTTCTCATAGCGCGGGCATGCCCAGCCTAAAATTGTCATTGAAAAACTGACTCCGAACGTCTTCAGTTTCGTCGAAAACTTGGTAACATTTTTAAGCCTCCGTAACAGTAACAATGGTAGGGCAAACTTCCACTACGACACTGTTCAATAATAAACATCAAGCATGGAATGTAGCATGCTATGAAAACTATGCCCACAGTCTTCGTGTCGGACGAGAGCTCTTTGAAATGACATCCATTATCATTTTCTACTTTTTTCTACTTTCTACTTTTTTCTATCGATCAGATAAGAGGAACGTGCAGTAAATTGTTTTGAAATCAATCGCGCGCCCTTCCATTTATTTCAAAGGTATTGAAGTGCATTTCGCGAGAATCCAATTGAGTCTTCAATGAACCGTTGCCTTCGCCGCTTCAAGTTGTCTCTCAATAGTCATAGTAAAACCATGCAGCTGTCGAAGCTTACGGTTTTTGTGTTGGTTCTCACAGCGGGGACATGCCGGAGTAAAATTGTGATTGGTACCTCAAAGCCGGACGAATCAATATCCAGATTTGCTGACGACTTGGTGAGATTTTTTAGCCTTGAGTAACACATATTCCCTTATGTATTTGCAAACTGAACAAATCAATTAGAACATGTGCACGAAGTAATGAAGTACGGAAAAAAATTTGAATATTAAAAAAAAATTTATATTTTTTATCTGTGTTGTCCCTCACTTCTCAAAGCTACCGCCTATAGCCGGCCGGCTTGGTTAACGCTGAATTACTAGTCCTAACTTTTTCTTTTTTTCCATATTTATTTTTTTTTCCTTAGTC
Organism: Ichneumoninae sp. B BG-2022a; assembly: GCA_030522725.1. Taxonomy (NCBI): domain Eukaryota; kingdom Metazoa; phylum Arthropoda; class Insecta; order Hymenoptera; family Ichneumonidae; species Ichneumoninae sp. B BG-2022a. Next base: position 26,971 of record JAPYZD010000702.1, read on the forward strand.
AGTTCCTCCGTTACATTTACTTCTGCAACCGTCACGTTTCTAATCTGCTGAGGAGTAGAGTTTTTCGATCTATCTGAATTTATTTAGTGATATATTTTTACTGTAAGTTCAACATTAATCGTCAGAATATTTTCCATCGTTGTTGATTGATAACGTTTCAATGGTTTCAGGTCAACATCGTGACATCTTGTTACGAAGATCGCATACATGGAATTATCCTCGCTGGAAACTTACCCGATTCACTATACAGAAAGCTGTCAGTTCAGCACCTAATCCCTGTAACTCTGGTCGATAATATTTATGATCATAATGTTTCTATGCGTTACATATACGTAGAATTTCGACGCAAACTAAACATATTCATAATAGAAGCCCCCACTTGGAGAAAACTTGATACTCTCATTGTGAGGAACTTACTAATGACTATTTGGTGGAATCATATGGCTTCGTTTTTTATACTCGATCTGTCACCCGGATGTGTCAACGCGGAAGACTACTTGAACGTAGCCTGGCAACTGAACGTACTCGATGTAAAAGTAATGTGCGCGCATCATAAAAGTGGAAGAATTATTTTCAATTACAATCCTTTTACCAGTCAGGCACCGGTTCCCTGGCGACAAGTCGCGGTTTTCCCTGTATTAAAACATCCTTTCACTGTATTCAGTCTGGAGTATCGAGACAATGAGACAATATGCGCGCATCTAGATTTCAATAAAGTGAAGGATCTCGGGGATTATACAATCCGCATGGAGGGACACCCCTTAGGCGGCCCGGAGAGTATTCCCGGAAAAGCCCGACCAGGCACAGTTGAGTTTTGGAGCGGAATCAACAACATTGTCGGCAATATATTTCATGTTCTGAATGCACGCGGGAGCTTTAACCGTAAGACCAGGTTTAAGAAACCCGCAACTGATGTAGATATGTTTAAAATGACCGCCTGGTTCGACTTGTCCTGGAATACAAAATCCTATATATTGATGACATATCCACACGATTACTGCGAGCGCATAATTATAACCCAATTCAGAGGTTACAAATCACAATTGAACAAAATCCTTACGGTCATTGACGCCGAATCGCGGTATTGCATCGGTATTGTTTATTTGCTAACTCTGATTTTCTTAAAAATTTTTCTTCATCAGGCTGTCGTTCCGACGTTACTGAATCTGCTTCGTATAACTTGCAACACGGGTTTTGCAAATATACCCGTTAATGCCGCATCAAGAGTTTATCTCACCAGTCTGTTATTTTTCGTGATAACTATGCAGGGCATTTTTCAGGGTAACTGGGCGTCGTTGCTGACGCAAAATATTCCTCTTAAAAATGCTAATACTGAACGGGACCTTATAGACTTGGGTTTTGAGAAGATTTATGGTGTGGGTCATTTTTCTTCAATACTTAAGGACCCAGACCTTCTAAACAAATTCGTAGAGGTTAACACTCTGGAAGAATGTTGTGAAGCTGTGAAGAACGATTGGTACGCCGCTTGTTTAGGTTATGCACAAGGTGGATACTTTGACTATGTGCGACAGTACAATTTACACATGAGTAAAAAACCCATCGACATGGACCATCTTGCTTTCACGATCCGATGGAATTGGCCGCTGGAACAAAGAGTTAACGCAATAATCTCACGAATGGTAGAGGGTGAGATAATTCAGACCTGGTATGTTAAGACCCATCCAATACTATTAAGTGATTACCAAGTCGATCATGAGGTCAACATGAATACGGACGTTAAAATAATGGAATTCCAAGACCTGAGATTTGCATTCGTAATCCTTGCTATTGGACTTGTGTGCGCTACCATCGTGTTCATTATAGAATTAGCAACTGAATATAAGTGTAGTATCAATTGTAACCGTTTTTCGCCCACACCAGAATTTACCCCAATCGAGACGGCTACAAAATCCGTCTCGCTCGGCCTTAAGGGCGCCAGCCGCGAGAGCGCGAGCTCTCGCGACAAAATTTGAATTTTAAAGCCGAACGAGACACTAGAGCGACCCGGTGTCGCTCAGCCTTGGGAAATTGGTAGAGGGGGTGGTTCGGTCACCTTCGCGAGGAGGAAACAGAGGTCGAGACGAAATATGCGGGAACTCTAAAAGATATTTTATTTTAGCGAATATCGAGAGCGTGGTCGAGAAGCGAGTAGCGTGCACGCTCGTTCCCTCAATTACGCCAAAATATTCACAATAAAACGATAACAATAATTCGCAACAATATTCGGTAACACTAACTCGGTAACGGATGATCGGCGACAACGGATGTTCGATAGCTCGACATTAACTTCTCATACGCCAAGCGTGGATCGCAGCCACGGTACCATGCACAACAAAACTTTTACTCCACC